>MU858943.1:0-46315 GCA_033297175.1 Cladorrhinum sp. PSN332
TGTAGGCGGGCCGTACGGCCTGTAAGCCATGATTTTAGCAGTCGTAGTAGCCAACCAGGGTAGCCGTATTCGCGGAGGGTGTGGAGTAGTCGGGTATGGTTGACAGTGTCGAAGGCCCCCGAAATATCCAGTTGGAGTAACGAGGGCGTAAGCTTCTGACGCCAGGCTTCCTGGACCTGGGCCACTACTAGCCGAATTGCCAGTTCAGTGGACCTATACTGCCTATTGCCCATCTGTTCCTCGGGAAGAAGTCCTTTATTCTCAGCCCAGTACGTAACCCTCCGGGCCACTATAGACTCTATAACCTTCCCTATTGCAGGGAGTAAGGCAATAGGTCTATAGCCTGCCGGGGTCTTGTAGTCAGAGGGCTTCTTTCCAGGCTTGGCTAGCACGATGGTTTTGGCATCCTTGAACCTTTCCGGGAACCATTCGAGCCTGAAGCAAGCCGTGATTAGTGGTGCCAGTACCCACTGCAGTGGCTCTCCACAGGCTTTAAGGAAGCCTATAGGCAGTAAATCCTTCCCTGGGGCCTTCCACGACCCCATTCCTCCTAGTGCTACAGCCACGTCGGGTGGTAAGACCTCCCTTTCGACCTCAAATCCTGGCTGTTGGTCGTATTGAGTACTGAAGGTTGTATCGTAAATGTCGCTTAGGTTGGCCGGTGGGTTAGGGAAGAATTTCTTTGCCAGGGCTTCGGCTTTCTGGCTGAAGGTAGTAAGGCTGGTTGGCTGGCCAGTAGGGTCCTGGGGGCCTGTGAAGGCTGGGAGCTTCGGGGGGTCGGGTGGTAAGAAGCTCTTGCACCTGGCCCACCGTTCCAGGGTCCACAGGAGCCTCGAATCGTCCCCGGCCTCCTGTAGTGTAGTCCTCCAAGCCTTTGTCCTGGCTTGTGTTGTTGCCCTGGTTAGGGCCTTCAGGTTCCTGTTAAGGACTGTCTTGGTATGCTCGTTCGGGGCCTCCTTGTATTGGTGCTCTGCCTTCCTGGCTTCTTGCAAGGCCTCCTTGACTGCTGGGCTCCACCAGTGGGATTGGTGCCCACTGTAGGGCTTCCTCTGTGGTGTAGTCACTGTGGCTATCCTCGTTAGCTCTCCGACTAACCAGTCGAAGGCCTGCCTTAGTCCCTCTATGGTGGTAGCCCTGGCCCGTAAGCCAGTGGGCCCGGAATCCAGTAGGCCGCTAGCCCTGGGTAGGTGGGCCGCTTCAGCTTCCACCTCCTTCCTATCCATCATCTTCCAATTCCATCCCTCCCTGGCTAACGGAGCCTGCCTTGGTCCTTGGTTGATTTCCAGCACCTGTGGGTAGTGGTCGGATTTCCCTCTCTCAGCTACGCCTTGGTAGGTTGTTTCTAGGCCTACAGAGGCCCAAAAGTGGTCGATTGTAGAGGGCCTGCCCCTCTGGTTGCCCTGTAGTTCCCGGGTTATAGTGCCGTGTGGCGTACGGAGGTCTAGTTCCCACTGTAGTGCAAGTTATAGTAGGTCTTCAGACTTATGATCTGTACGGCCGTAATGGTCCCAGAGTGGGTGGTGGAGGTTAAAGTCCCCTGCTAGTACTGTGGGCTGGCCTGGTCTAGGCCTTGCGAGTAGTGTCGAAGGGATTGTCTTGGTATCTGGGGGGTTATATATCGACCAGATCTCGAGCCCTCTTCCTTCGTTATTGGCTAGGCTGAACCATACCCTACAATAGTCCCTAGCTACTTCGAAGTCCCAGGCCTCTATCTGGTACCGCTTACTGACGTAGATGGCTGCCCGGCCCTCTGGCTGGTAGATTAGGTGATATTTCGAGCTCTTGGGGCAATACGTTAACTTGGTGAAGGTGTTAATCCACGGTTCCTGTATAGCCAAAATGTCGTATTTGGCTTCCTCAAGCAGTATTTCTAGGCACTGCTTGTTGCCTTGGGTGTTCCATAGTAGTATGCTTCCTACCATGAGGAATCCATGGCGTTTTATTTCGTAATATAGGGCCTTAAAGGTCGAATTTCTCTATAAGCGACTTTCTTAATAGGTCTAATAAAGCTTCCTCTCTAATTATAACGAGTTATTTACTAGTCCTTATAATTACTTAATTCCTAAGGATCTATAGGATCCTAGTCCTCTTCTTATTTAGGTTTAGGTTCTTTATTATCATCCGGGTATCCTCCTATTTTTTAAAGTCTCTTGCTTTTTTATATTACTTATTCGCCTTTAGTAAAGGCATAGTCCTCTTCCTCTTATTCTATTATTCTAATAACGCGGTCTATATCGGCAAATCATATTAATTTAGATTCTAATATTAGCCTAAACTTCTTCAAGGACTTATATTCTCTAACGTAATATCCTATCTTATTATAATTAAAGCACTTAATTTTAGATTTATTCTTAGGCTTATTACGGTTCCCCTGATATTTTTGAGCGGCTTTTATATCTATAGGGCCTACATAGGTACCGTAAGCCGTACTTAAATGGTTATATCTCTTAAAAGTATTTGCTTTAAGAGCTTAGGAATTCCGATAAATTCCTTTATCTTTTATTATACGTTCGAAGATTCGATTATCGATAATAATAGCTTTATTAATATATTTATCTAATTTTAAGGCATATTAATCCTTTTTAATAAGTTCGTCTTTAACTTTAGGCTTTAATCCTCGGTAGAACTTATTCTTTAGGGCTATATCTGCCTAATTAATTCGGAAAGCATTTCTCCGGAATAAAATTACGTATATTAAGGCTAAGGTTATCTATCTAAGCTTTTCGAGACGATCTTTAATTGCTTTTTTCTCGTCGGATTCCCTATATATCTTCTATATCTCTTCTTCGAACTTTAATATTCTGACCTAAAATATCTAATACATAAGGGGATCCTACTTAATCTTTACGTACTCGAAATGGTTATAGAGGATTCCGTTAAACTATAATATAAGGTCTTTTCCGAGATAGCTAGCGGCGAAAAAGAGCTAAGGTTTAGGTTCCTTAATATTATATAAACGAAGATTAGTTTAAATATAAAATAACTAAAGTAAGAATTCCTATTTATTACCTAAGAAGATAAGGGGCTTGCTAACCTTAGTAGCTATCTTCGGAATATTATCGAAAAAGGGCCGAATATCCCTAATGGTATTTTAGAAATCCTAAAGCTAACTTATAATTTCCTTAAAGTCGTCCTTATTAGTAGAGTTCTTTCCGAGGAAAGTAGGCTTTTTATTAACCTCTTTGATTTCTTTAGTGATTTTCTCTAGGTTGAAATCCTTATCGCTATCTTTATTATTATCCTTTTTAGCTTAAAGGGATATGGCGGCTTCGAGGGCATTGCCGAAGGAAGTATCGTTATTACCGGGTCGGTTATTAGTTCTAACGGAAGGATTAATGCTAGGGGTGGCCATAATGCCGGTATATCTGAGTATAACGTTCGATTAAGGGAAGTAAATAATATATTTACTAGGTATTAATAGAGGGATCGAAGGTCGTAATAAGCGTCTTAAATAGTATATTATTATTAATAATAGGTTATTCTAATAAAAAGTTATTATAAATAGATTATAGACAATGAATATGGTATTGCTTATTTAAAGAACTAGATTCCTCGGGATGGAGAGTGCCTAATACTTTCCTTACTTATAGGAAGCTATCTATATATTTTCTGAGGTATTTTGTATTAGATTCGACGGACTTGACCCTCAAGTCTATCGAATCTATGGATTTGCTCGACTCAATGGACTCGAAGCTCGAGTCCTTCGAGTCTCTCTTGATTGGTTATTTCCGGGGCTTTATGGGTCATCTTATCCCTAGCCCAATAATTAGCTAGGACGTTTCCTGCACGTCCCTCCGTATTTAAGTTAATCCGTAATATCGTAATAAGCGTCTCAGACAATATATTACTATCAATAATAGATTATTCTAACAAAGAGCTATTATAAATAGATTATAGACAATAAATATAGTATTGCTTGCTTAAGGAACCAAGATCCTCAGGACGGAGAATGCCCGGCACTCTCCCTACTTATAGAGAACTATCTACATATATTATTCCAAATATCTTATACCTTGCTTAGTATGCTTAGTATGCTCAGTGACCTAAGTCGACTAAGCACGCTAAGCGCGCTAAGCACCTTCTCGTGCTTAGTATGCTCAGTGGTCTAGACCAATAAGGCTCACTGAGCACGTCGAGCACACCGGTACTCTCTGATTGGTGGCGTAGGACTTCGGTAGGTCTTCCCATCCCTGGCCCAATGATTGGTCTTGTTTATATGGGGCTGTCCTGCAGCCCGTGCACGGGGTGCATTGCGCCCAGTGCGTAACAGATAGGCACATCGGCAGTATGAATAAATAATAATAATAACAATATATAGTTTAGCCTTATCACGCAGTTTCACGTTGTCATGCAGTTTAAGTAGGTCTTGCAAAACTTTTGGGTCACTAGGTATACATAGGGGGTAGTTACCTAGTCTACCCACATAAATTTCCCACTGCTGTGTTCAACCGTGGCTTGAACCCCTTATTATCACTACGAACTAAACTATTCATGTTCAATGAACAATCAACTTTAAACCGACAGGTATGCGGGTAACAGGAATACTGTCAACAAGAAGCGAACAAACAACCTAGACTAAATACCGAGCATTATGTGCACTAAACCCCATATTCTCAACCATGCCCCCTCTCATTACATGCATTGCATTTATTCTCATAATCCCCCCATCATTACATGCCCGCTCACATGGCCACACCGCGAAGAGCAACACCGGTACTTTAGTAGTACTTGGGATTAGCAGGATCGGTCAAGTCAAAAATAACAGCAGAATGAGGTCTCGCGCCGCCCCTAGTCTTAGTGAAAATCCTTTCAAAGTCAACAGTCCTGTTGAAGCTCAAGCCGCCGTTGGGGAGGATATCAATCCAGTGAGCCTTATAGTCGCCAGGAGTGTTGAGCACACTGATATCACCCGCTTGCACAAAGTATCCCGTGACGAGCAAGTTCTTCTTGTCGGGAGAGATCTTGACGTAGTGAGGACCGATGATGGGCTGTTCCTCGTTGGGATCGTCGAGACGCTTGGGGTTCTTCAGATCCGAGATATCCAAAGCCGCAACGTGGTTACCAAGGGTGAAGGTGAAATAGGCGAGCTTGCCGTCGTCAGAGATATCCGAGTAGATGGCCATTGAGTCCTTTGCCTTGGGGCCCAAGTCAAAAAGCAGCTCTGCAACACCTTGCTTGCCATTGGGATTACGGCGGAAGGGGTAGATGACCCAGACTTGTCCAAGCCCGACAGCTGTGGCGAGAGCGGCGGTCTCCTTGTTGCCTGGAATGAACTTGACGTCTTGAATACCCTGGCCGTTGGGGATGGTGATGGTGGAGAGAATCTTGTGGGTGTTGAGATCGAAAAGACGGAGGGTGTTGGCACGTTGGATGCCGAGGGTAGGTTTGAGAACGGTCAGGGGAACCACGAAATCGGAAGTCAAAGCAATCTTCTTATCAAAGTCGACAGCGAGACCATGGGGAGAGAATTGCTCGCCCAAAATATTGAGCGTGCTCTGGACATCTTCGGGCCATTCGTGGATGATGTTGCCCTTGGCATCAGTCTCAACCAGGCGGCCAGGAGAAGTGCCCACTGCGGAGCCCATATAGGTAATATACCAGCCCCCACCCGGCTTAGCACGTATCTCATCAACGATGGAGCTCAGAAGAGCACGGTTGCTGTGAGAGAATTTGGGGCTGTAAGGGTTGCTCGTGTCAAAGTAGAATGCGGTATCCTGCGTCTTGAGGAGGCTCAGCAAGCCTCCTCCAACGAGCGCCTTGCCATCGAGGGATGCTCCAAGATGGTGAGGCGAGTTCCCTGATGTGGGCACGTCAGTCAAAGCGATGATCGAGCCGAAAGTATCGTCGTCAAGAGACACTGTCGCCAAAAAGTCCTTGTGCTTGTTGTCGCCAGCACCAGTCCAGAAGTAGCCGATCTTCTTGGGCCTGACATTGACAAGCTCAAACGGCTGGCTTGGAAGCGGGGGAGTAGGAAGTTGGAGGATGGGGAGCGGGATGGCGTTCTCGGAAAGTGGCTCAGTGACTCCAGGGATGAGCGGAATCAGAGGGGGAAGGCTAAGTCCGAGGGGATTGCGCTTCTCGGTACCTCCCGAGACCGCAGGGGAGGCAGAGGCCAAATGCGAGACAAAGTGGCCCAGGAGGGCGAAACCCACAAGACTGGAACGCATTTCGTCTACTTCTTGGTGAATAAGGCGGGTAGTGGAAGATTCGAGAGAGTGGATAAAAATGTTTGATGATGATGATGATTATGATCTGAGCCTGGAAGCAAAAAGTGAGAATGTTTGAGCAGATTTATTGTGATACTTATACACTGATATCCAGTTCGAGCAGCGTCCTCTGATCACCATCATCACTATCCTCTTCGTCAATAGTCAAGTTGTCGTGCTTCGTGAGCACCATGATGCCATAGAGACATCTGAAGCCGTGATGAATGCTTTCTTCGTGTCAAGGCCTAATACCCCCACGAGCGTGGTCAAAGCTGAAGCCAGTGTTGATGGTCGAGATGCACACGGTTTTTGAACAAGCCGAACGAGTCTAACTGGGGATGGCAGCGATCAACCCCGAAAATCTCTGTTGTTGACAAACGTGTGTCTGGTGATCACCGAGCCGGGGAAGATGGCCGAGAACGTGGGCTCTGGTGGTGGTTGCATGTCTCACCGTCTTAGTTGTACTGTCAGGGGCTCACAGGTGATCGCCCGGCAAGCTTGCCGAACGAATTGAGTTTCAGTGGGAAAAAGAAGTCGGTAAAAGCATTCGGGCAACAGTTCAGTCCAAATCGGGATGCCTGGCTGAGAAACGTGCTTGCCGATCGCCAAGGTTAAAAGACCGATCCCAATCGAGCTCGCTAATATTTAGCCGAGCACCGAGATGGGAAGCAGCGACCAAGGGACGAAACCAGACCTTTCCAAATTTCAGGGCCAGATCTGAGCATGTCGTGATCGTGGGGGTAGGCTCAATTCATGAGGGTTGTGCGCCCCCGATGGCGTTATAACCCCCTAGAGCTGTCGAATCCGTCGATCTTTGTTCCTTATTGGGCTTGCCCTCGTTTTGATTGGGCGACTTTGAAGATCTTAGCAAGATTCGGCATGAGAGTTGGGTTTGACCAAGATTGAAGGATGAGTGCCGAACTTTTGGGAATAGCTTCATGCAGTCTCTCGAGACATCGTGTCCGCAAGTTTCAATTCAACAGCAATATCATCCGACATAGTCCTGTTTGGGGGACAGTTGTGAAGAGAATTCAGGAACATTGCTACCTTATCATGACCAAGAGCTCGTTGATTGTCGTCATCTAAAATGAAGCAACTGAGCGCCAAAAAAAGACAAAGGTATTGGAGATACAAAGTGGGTGGAGACCACCCAAAAAATATCGCCCATGGCGAGACTCGAACTCGCAACATTCAGATTGACTTCTATTGTCTTAAAAGTCTGACGCGCTAACCAATTGCGCCACACGGGCCTTGTGGATCATTATCATTGAGCAAGGATCAAGTTTTACCTCTATAAAGCACGGGTATTTAAATACTGCTTTTCATTCATATCCCTGAAGCTATACGCGACTCTCGCAATGGCACTATCCCCCGTTTTGTTGAATAATTAATGGCTCATCGGTGGCAATGAAAAGTGCGCTCAAGGGAACGAGCCGGCAAATAAAATGGGCAACTGTGACCATGGCGAGATATTCAAATGATCTCTTCCCTCGAAGTTAACACTGCCTTATACAATGCCCCTTAGAACCTTTTTTTTTTTTTTTCTCCTGGCGTGGTTCAAATTTCCCCGGCATTTAATGGGCTCTCCCGTGACGCTTCTTCAAAATGACAGTTAACTTTGAGAAAGGCTGTAAGGCGCGTACTTCTGACCACGAGGCTGCACGCCGACAAACATTCAAGGGGTAAATTACAAAGTATCCGTCGCATCGCAACACCCAAACATGTATGTGACTTAATCCTCAATCTCATCTGCTTCCTGATACCACTATTATCTCTCAGCATTTCCCCGTTTTTGGCATAGCAATCTTCCAGGGCACCTTGCCCACAAACGGCTCCTCCTCCCTCTCAATAAACTCAAACACCAACCCGGACTCTGCAAAAAGCGGATTATACAGCTTATCAATCATGAGCGGGTCTAACCCAGGAATCTTTAACACGCCCGTGACCACCCTCCAGAGCAGCTTACTCTTCCAAGTCCCCAACTGTATGCCAAAATTTGAAGTTTGCATATTCTTGATCGCCCACGCTTCTCTCAACTTTTGATACCTGTCAAACGCCTCTTGCAGTGCCTTCTCACTCGGCGCTCCCGAGCCATCTTCTGAGCCATCTTCTGAGCCATCTTCTGAGCCATCTTCTGAGCCATCTCCTGCAGGTGTCTCCTGCAAAGCCCTCCTCAACTCATTAGTCAATCCCACAATGTCAATAATCCCATCATTCAATCCGAACCCCTGGTTTGGAGTGATCTTGTGCGCGGCATCACCAGCCAGCACAATCTTGCCGCCACCGCAGCTCCATCGCTTTAGGACGCCCTCGTCAAGATTAGCCATCCCCGCGGGACGAAGCTTCTTGTCCCAGACGTCCCTCAGCCTCAGACCTGACTCCCCTACCGGAGCGTTTCCGCACTCCTTTGCAAAGGACTCGATGTCCTCTTCGGTATACTTTACGTATCCTGTCATGGGAGGGTTGAGGTGAGCGGGGATGCGTTGGTAAACGAGGAAGAAGGAAACCGGTCCCGTGTTTAGACAGTGGCAGGCCCAATCCTGACCGTGGGACTCGAAGCCCGATGTTGCGGGCACGCCGTCGGGACGGGGGAAGGCAAACCACATGACGCGGTAGTTGGCTTGGAAAGCGGAAGGTTCGGGGTTCTTGATATGCATGGCTTGTCGGGCCTGGCTATGGATGCCATCGGCGCCTATGATAATTGTTGCCGAGTAGGTGGTTCCGTCGGAACATGTGACTGTCACTCGCTTTGAGGGGTCTTTGGACTCAGGATTGGTAGTGATGGAGGTGACCCTTTTGTTTGGGAGGATTCGGGACTGGTAGGATGGGGGCAGAGAGGCGTAGAGTATAGACACAAAAGTGGCTCTCGCGAAGACGAGGGCGTATGTGCCGAAGCTGGATTTTGGATGAGGTCACCGTCAGCTAATATGCCTCTTGAGGCACGGGCAGATAAATTGGGCGCTTGTGGTTCGTACTTGTCCTTGAATTTCTGCGGCATACAAGTGCGGTTTATAACCTTTCCCTCTGTATGAGTTTGAAACGCGGCGTTCTTGAAATCGGTGCCCACAGCTCGCAGCTTCTCTTCCAGACCGAGTTGGGCAAAAACACGAATGCCATGAGGCATGAGAATGACGGTGGCTCCGATATCTTCTTCAATGGTTTCTCGCTTTTCAAGGATGGTGAAGTCGATGCCGGCTCTTGAGAGAGCATGAGCTGCTGTCAGCCCAACAGGACCAGCACCGACAACAATGACACTAAATTTCTTCTCTTCTGCCATGATAATCAAATATCAAGTTCAAAACCGAGTACCAAAAAAAAAAAAAAAAAAAAAAAGGGTGTGTAACACCGGCACAAAGTATCTTTCAATCCAAGCAGGAGGAGGAGGACGAGTCGTGGGTGACCATACTTATAAAGAACAAAGACCAAACGGCTGAGAATTTTCAGCCGCCAGCCACGTTCGGAGATGTTCCCACAATAAGCAAACAACACCTGGCTTGCTCTTTGCCTTTTTCTTGGCCAGTTCTCATGCATTTACGACATGGCATTTACGGAATGGGTTAAAAACTCATTCTCATTCATTGGTCAGCTTAGCCGTATCGGAAAGCTGCCGACCCTCACTTGAGATCAGCAGCATGCATGCTGATTGTGCTGATGTGCCCGTCGTCCCTTAGCTCCCGTTAAAGTGTAGGTAGCATTCAGGCAGCATGTGAACCGTCCTCCTGTCCAATCTCCGAGGATTGTGTAACATTTTTGCCGACTGGTGATTGGTCGTGTAGGACAGGGAGGGAGAGGAGCGATACGATAATCCTCCTTTGGAATCCAGTTTTGAGGGATTTGCCGCCTCTGGGCCTGGATCGGCAAAAGATGATAAAACAGTGAGAGCAGCGTAGATTTAGAACAACCGCATTTCAAGATAACACACACAAATATATTTTCTGACTGGAATATCTCACAGATTAGAAAACGCTTGCCCTTATTCCAGATAATTTCCCGACCTCTTCTACCTACCAAATCAGAATCCCATGTGAAATCATCATCCTTCGTAAACTCGTGTGCAACATGTCAGGTTATTCTGACGTTTAAAAACAGCAAACGCAAAAAGGAAAAAGCGGATCATGTATCCACAACGTACTGTAGGTGAGTACTATACTGTATAATAGCCCCGTGCATTTCCCACCCCTTCCCAATCCCAAATCCGTTATTGTCGTTCCTTGAAGATCATCCATCCATATTGCAAAATCCAGCAAAAAAGGTCATTTCCCAAATCCCCGCAGCAAGCAACCCAATGAAAAGGAAAAATATAAAGAAAAAAAATATCAGCGGTGATACTGTTTGTTGTTGTTTTTGTTTTTCAGCCCAGGTCCATGCCGTTCACCCCGTATCCCCACCCCTCTGAATCAGCATCACAGATAGATGCGGCTCAGCCGGGCCGTGGGCGACGCTGACCCGCAGCTCATCGACAAGCAAATCCCGGATCTTCTGCTGTTCTGGGTCTGGGCCGTTGTAATACGCCATCTCAGCAATGAGTGCCCAGACTGGATTCGTGAGATTCTCAATCTTGTCGATGAGGAGCTTGGCCGTCTCGAGGTGATTTAACGAGAGATCCCGCTTTATCCGTCTCGTCCAGATATCGCGCAGGATAGTGTACAGGCAACGGGCAGCAGCAGCCTCGTCGATCTCCCTGCACAGAATCGACTCCAGTATCCTGGTGTTGGAGTTGAGACAGGCCCGGTGCATGTAGCTATACTTGATGCCTTTGGCTGTAATCTCGGGGAGTGTGAAACGCGTGAGCATCGCGTCGAGGATGCATTCTCTGCTGTCCCTGATGGCGATATCAAAAGCCGTGAGATAATTGCGCTTCATATACTTCCACTGGTCTTGATCCTCGTCGTCCCAGTCGTGGTCCTCGCCAAACATCTCCTTGAGCAAGTCATCGGACGGCCGAAGGTGGGGGTCAGCAACCTCCTTCATCAAGGCCACCGAGACGTCAAAGTGGTTTTCTGCCACGGCGATAGATAATGGGGTCCTCAGTTCCGAATCGAAAACGTTGACTTCGGCGCCCCTCTCAAGTAGAGCCCTCACAATCTCGCCTTCGCCCCACTGGGCTGCCAGGTGTAAAAAAGTCTGATTGCACTGAAACCTGGGCTCACTAACCGAGACGAAACGCTTGGTCAGCAGTGCCATGCTGAGATCTTTGTTCTTTCGTTGGATAGTCATGAAGAGAAGCATCTCGTTGGAATGAACCCGGCGCCCACAATCCAAGATGACCTCAAACGTCTCGACTTGATTCCACGGATCAGCCTGTCCCATGATCAAGTTCAAGTAATCCTTGAGATCGTCATCGGCGATGTCGTAGTACTTTTGGGTGAAGTGCATCAGCAGCTTCAAGGCCTTGTGATTCCCGCTCGACGAGCACTTTCTCATGGCCGCCTTGAGCTTCGGCTTGGTCACGTTGACCTGAGACGCGAACTTGAGCATGTAATGGAGTATCTTGTCCTCGGACCACCTCACTTGCATCACTGCCCAATCCAGGGGGCTGCAGTTTGGGTCCTCTTCCAGATCCATCCGCGCCCCGCTGTGAAGGAGAGCACAGGCGATCTGCGGGACCTCTCCACGGTGGTCGACCCGAATCGAAGTGGCGTAGTAGAACGGCGTCCTCCCACTTCTATCTTGGGCGTTGGGATTTGCTCCACATTGGATAAGGGCAGAAACGGCCCTGGGCTCTGCAAGTTCGCAAGCAAACATCAAGGCCGTTGCATCTCGATGTCCACGCTTATCGTAGCGAGCATCCACCCGTGCGCCGCTCTCAGCCAGGGCCCTGATGAGAGCTATCCGGTTCCCTTCAAACTCGTCATGCTTGACGGGTGCATGATCAAGCTCAAAGAACTCGTGGCGCGGAAGAGTACAGAAGTACAGGGGGCGGACGTCCCTGAACTTGCGAACGTTGCGATGGGGTTCCGCATTCGCCCCGATGCTCACCAGCCTGTGTGCCACGGCAAAATTACCCCTGAAACAAGCGTTGAGCAGAGGTGTGTGACCACGCTCGTTGTGTGCCTCGAGATCGGCGCCGAGGGCAAGAAGCTTGGTGATGGTGTCCCTGATGTCGGCCGAGTCGCGAGCACTCCAAAGTTCCGAGACGTAATGAAGCGCAGTATTTTCGTAGCCGTCCCGCTGGTTGATATCGATATCGGCGTCCTCCAGCGCCAGTAGCTTGACGATGGGAACGATTCCGTGGGCGGCGGCTGCATGCAGAGCGGTAACATTGTGGCCCGGTGTAGCGTCGAGGCTGAGCGATGCGCCACGGTGAATCAGAAGCTCGGCGATGCCACGTTCTCCGGCGCAGATGGCGAGATGCAATGCGCGCCACCGTGGGTACTCGCTGGGTCGTCGCAGAGGGCTCCGCTCGAACTTCATGGCTTGACACTCGCACAGCCGGTACGAGGGGGCGTTGATGTCGACGCCATTGTCGAGAAGCCAAGCCACCGCATCAACATTGCCATGCTTAGCTGCCAGGTGTAGGGGACTGGCGTACGGCAGCATCTCGGCATCGTAAGCTTCGTCGTCGTCCTGGGAGGCGTGGGTAGGGGCGCCAGCGGTAGGAGCCGCAGCGGGGGTGACGGCGACGGCCGGATTGTTGGTGATGGGCGGGGTGATGGTGTTTGCATTGGCATTGGGGTTAGCATTCGCATTGTCATCATCACCATCCTGAGAGTCGGTATCGGAGTCGGTCGGAATCGGAAGCGGCATCAAGGGTGCTGCCAAATCGAGGTTGGCGCCGGCCTCAAGAGCATGCTTGAGGGTGCCCAGTTGACCGAACTCGGCACCCCAGAACATGCAAGTTGAGCCTTGGTGCCGTACATTCTGGTGATAGATGATGGGATTGATGACGCTGTACAGCCACTGATTTGCCCGATTCAAGGCGTTCTGGTCCGAGAGATCGAGAAGGTCGAGGATTAAATGGAGAATCTCGGGCGGGAGCAGGAGAATCGGGGTTGGTCGTGAGAATCCATTCTTGGTCCTTCTGCTCCCATCAGAGTGAGGACACCTGGCGGCGGCGACCATGGTGTTTAGTCTCCCGCATCTGGATAACGACGTGGTCGGTCTCCCGGGCTTGCGGAACCTTTTCTGTGGGAATGAAGCCATCCCGTCACAGCTTCCTACCATCTGTTTGGCGGTTGGAGGACGGAAAGCCGTGAAGTGGGCGACGACAATCGACGGTGGTTGGAAACCTGGGAAATCTGGAGATGCCCTGGCGGACGACGCGGGAGACCGGGGGGGAGGGGGACCTAGCGTCTAATGGGTAAGCAGCATGGGTAGGGGAATGGCGGGGTTCCTTTGGGGGCGTCCAGGGGGTCGGGCGATGAAAGGGAGTGGGAGGAGAGGGAAGCATGGGAAGATGGAATTTCAGCTCAACAGAATGAATCCTGCACTGTTTGTCCAGCCGATGATCTTTTCTCTTAATTTTTCCCTTTGTGTTCTAAACGCCACACCTACTACCTAAGGATGCTCAAAAGAATATCTCAGGCGCATGTACCTATCTATGCAGCAGGAAGGAAAGAATGACCCCGGACGGTTGCTTTCCCGCCGCATTTCTGCATAAATGAGGCACCCTCCATTCTGACCACCTTCCCACGGCCAGTATATCGGCTCAAGACCTCGCCACCGGCCTGCTTCACACCCCACGAATTTGTTTGTCCTCTGGACCAATGTCCAGCTTTCGGGTGCATGCCTCGCCAAGTAATATACATGTAAATCGAGTAGGATGACATTTTACACAGTGCTCGGCTGGGCTGCGCGTGTTGCAGCGCAAGACCTGCAGATTCACGACACGTTGTGATCGACTCGAGGTTTTACAAGTGTTGCATCGGGCTCTTGCGATAACGTTTGGACGCGGACTCCGACAAATGGTAACGCCAACATCTCGGCTTGACCGCCGAGGCAGTGGAACCGGGGCAGAACAGTCTCGAGCTTCATCTCAGCAGTCAAGATTATCTTTCCCACCCTCCCAGCAGCTCTCGTGATGACGTTCGCCAAGAGATTGGGACGATTCAAAGACGGGGGAATCCCAACACCACATCACCTGTCAGAATGTTTTCTGAGAGCGAAAACCCAGGAAAGGGGTGGTGCAACCGGAGAATGCAAATATTAATACCGTGAATTCTATTGATAGACGGCAAATTGGCATCGTTATTAAGTGCCGAGATTTATATGCCTGCAAAGCCTCAGTTTCCACCACCACCACACCTCTTTTGTTATTTTCAACCATCATGACCGCCGTTGTAGTTTCTCCCTCGTCTCCGAACAAAGTGTTTACCACTTGGCCTCCTTGCTCTCAAGGAATGCCTTGAGAATGTTGACAATGTTCTCAAGAGCAGCAAGGTACTCCTTGAGCTCCTCCTTGACCTTTTCCTCATCATCACCGAGCTTGGCGTAGAAGTCCTTGCGGTAAGGGCAAGCACCCATGGCGGCGCTGAAGATGGGCTTGATCAGGAAGCTGTGGTGGGGCTTGAGGGTGGCGCTGTAGGAACCGCGGAAAGATTCCGAGAGTTCTTCAGTGCCGGCCACGTTCTTGCTGAGGGCTAGGCATGTAAATTCGAGTCCTCTGTCGAAATACCAAGAACCCATTAGCATTCCCACACCGTCTCGGACCGTTGTTGGCTATGGCCTCTCACCTAACTAGCCAGACCAATCCCTCCGTTGCCTTGTGGCTCTTGGACTTGAGCTCGTTCCTCACAAGATCCTGCAGGTTTTCAGACTCGATGGGAGCGGCGAGCTGACGGGCGCGGATTTTCTATGTAGCCCAGAGCACAGGTGTCAGCTAAAGGCACAGCGTCGACAAGCTATCGATATCTCGAGACGGAAGCGCGGCGCACCTGGACGTTTCCGAGCAAGTCGCTCTTGACCGGGGAGAAGGCGACAGAGCCGAGGGCATCGAAGATGGTGGTCAGGGACTCGGCGGCCTCGAGGAACTCGGTCGTGGAGATGGCATTGCCCTTGGAGGCGTCAATTGGCACCTGCGTGAAGGATTTCTTGAAGGTGTCGAGGTAGGTGCCTCCAGCGGGGATCTGAATGGTAGCCATGGTGTGTATATTGCGGATGCGGTGGTTTTGAAACGAAGAGCCAGAGTAGGTTGATTGGGAAAACGGGTGATGGGATGTTGCAAACAGAGGCGGTCAATTTGGTGGAGCGCCCAATGACCCCTAACCAGGGGCACTAGACAGCTGCCCCGCAGCATCATCCTGGTGTACCCCGCCCCCGCAGTCCAACATGAGACGTTCAGAGTTCCAGACGCAAGTCACGTGTTAGTGAGTGGGATGAGGGATTCTTTCAAGGTTCCTCATCTCTCTATGTACCCGTACCCAGATGATTGTCAATGCATGCTGCTTGCTTGCTGATCATCGACCTTTTCCTTCACGGGCCCCTGCTCGAAGAAGTTGAGCTTGAGTGGGGCACTGCACTGGCAAGGTCCAAGCATTTTCAAAGTTGGTGACAATAATTTCATGTGGACTCTGTGTATTTATCTATGCATAATATCCTGCACAGTGTAAGGAACAAACATGCCGGGGTGCCTTCACAAACCTCGGAGAAACAGGCTTGATAAGGGGCCACTTTCCAGCCCTTTTGAACGACAGCTCCAAAAACCCTTATGACGTCATACCATACCTCTCATTCTTCTCACAGCTGGTGTCAGCCAAACGCCCGTTCGCATCAATTCGAGTTTACGCATGTTTCGCGTTGGAGTCAAAATCCCGAGGACAGACCATTTATGCATCCCTCATTATCTGGGCGTAGGTAGCGCAAGAGACCAATGACGAGATCTCAGGATTTTATCTTTCAAGTCTCTTTCTGTTCCTTGTTTACTTATGGTCAAATGCGGAACTCGGCACACGGAGACACCATTCCATGTCGGTGAAATAGCCACCCAAACGCCTACTCGGAATAAAATTATCTTTCCAAAACACTTCAATCACTCACTACTCACTCACTCTCGCCCTTCCTACCGCGTCACGTCACCATGGCGGAAGCTGACGGTCACCGTCCCGAGGGGCTTGGTGAGAAGCTGAAGCTTCCATTCCACACCCTCAAGGACAAGATCCATAACAGCAGCCCGCTCCACGATGCCAAAGTCAACCTTATCCATAAGAAGCACAAGATTGGAAAGTTTGCGAACTTGTTCAATCCCCACCATCGCCATGATGAGGAGCACGAGAAGGCCTGTGACGAGAAGCGCACGGGCATCAACCAATCCCACAGGTTCCAATCCTACTTCCCTGAGCGAGAAGGCAATTTGGTCAAGTGGTATGTTGACGGCCGGGATTACTTTTGGGCAGTCTCGGTAGCCCTCGAGAATGCCAAAGAGACCATCTACATCGCCGACTGGTGGCTGTCACCCGAGCTGTTTCTGCGGCGGCCTCCTTACTACAACCAGGAATGGCGGCTCGACCAGGTATTGAAGCGTCGTGCCGAGGCGGGAGTCAAGATCTACGTCATTGTGTACCGCGAAGTCGAGGCTGCATTGACTTGTAACTCGGTCCACACCAAGCACGCCCTGCAGGCTTTGTGTCCCGAGGGAAGCCCTGGCCACGGAAATATCACGGTGATGCGCCACCCAGATCACAACGTCTTGGAGAACGCAGCCGATATGACCTTTTACTGGGCCCACCACGAGAAACTCATCGTGGTCGACTACGAGACGGCCTTTATCGGAGGGCTGGATCTTTGTTTTGGCAGATGGTGCAGCCACTCTCATGTCTTGTCGGATCTCCACCCAGAGGGCGTCAGGAACGAGATCTGGCCAGGCCAGGACTTCAACAATAACCGCATTATGGATTTCAAGAACGTCAACGACTGGAAGCAGAACGAGCTCAGCAAGGCCGATTCGGGCAGAATGCCATGGCACGATGTCAGCATGGGCGTGATTGGACCTTGCGTTTACGATATTGCCGAGCACTTTGTTTTGCGCTGGAACTTTGTCAAGAGGGACAAGTACAAGCGGGATGAACGATACGAGTGGTTGGAGCTCCAGGGGCGTCAAGGCGACGACGAAGACCTCGTGGGAGTTCAAAGGCCTAAGCATCCTGTTGGCGGATACGCGCTTCACCCATTATCTCCTTTGGAAACGAAGAATCTCGACGGCCGAGGGACTGTTCACGCCCAGATCGTCCGTTCCAGCACCGACTGGTCGTCTGGAATCCTTACGGACCACTCCATTCAGAATGCCTACTGTGAGGTTATCAACAATGCCCAACATTATGTCTACATCGAGAACCAATTCTTCATCACTGCGACAGGCGACCAGCAAAACCCCATCCACAACACAATTGGGCGTTCAATAGTTGATGCCGTCGTGCGCGCAGCAAAGGAAGGACGCAAGTTCCGGGTCATAATCATCATTCCTGCGGTTCCAGGCTTTGCTGGAGATCTGAGGGAGGACGGTGCGATTGGCACTCGCGCCATCATGGACTATCAGTATAAATCCATCTGCCGCGGGGAGCACAGTATATTCGAACAGATCCGTAAGGAAGGTGTAGACCCGGGCCGATACATTTACTTTTTCAATCTTAGAAGCTACGATCGCCTCAACCGCACAACCGCAATCAAAGAGCAGGAGGAGAGTTCTGGAGTCAAGTACCAAGAGCTCCAGCGAGCTGAGGCAGAGGAGGTTATGGGTGAGGGCATTCACGGCACAATCGATGAAGAAGGCGGCCGTGATAAGCACATGGGCCCGAAGCGCCACCAAAGCAGACAAGGCAAGACGACAAACGGCGAACTCCAGCAGAATGTGAATGAGGGACGCAAATCAGATGAGGAGGAAAAGAGAGAAGATCTCAAACGGAGATTTGAAGAAGCGAGGAAGGGAGGTTCGCACATCAAGTCGCCTGTCAGTGTCGCTCATTATGCCATGGCTGGCCAAGGAACTCTTTCTGAGGTGCCCTGGGACGGGGAGGAGGAAGACGAGGTCAACCACTGGATCCAGGAGGAGCTCTACGTCCACGCCAAGCTCCTTATTGCCGATGATCGGGTTGTCATTTGTGGGTCAAGCAATATCAACGATCGTTCTCAGCTCGGATTTCACGATAGCGAGCTGTCCATAGTCATGGAGGATACAAAGACATTCCAGTCGAGCATGGACGGCAAGCCATTCGAGGCGGGCTGGCACGCGGCAACCTTGAGGCGTTACCTCTGGAGGGAACACCTCGGTCTCCTTCCTCCCCAAGGCGTCGACGGCACCAACGACGCCAACGCCCAACCGCCCGGGGAAGAGTCTCCAAACGACGTGCAGGATCAGGACGATTCGTGGAGATTTGTAGAGGATCCTCTCGGCGACGACTTGTGGGAGACGTGGACTTCTCGCGCATCGACCAACACCCAGGTGTTTAGGCAACTCTTCCATGCTGATCCGGACAATCATGGTAAGTCTTGAGTGACACCCGAGGGAAAAAAAATATGTGTTGCTGACAAGACCGGTCTACTGCAGTGAAAACTTTTGACGACTACAACGGCTTCCTGCCACCCAAGGGAGTCAAGGCCGGCCATATTTTTGACCGCATGAGGGACCCGGAAGAGGTCAGGCAAAAGCTGGAGAAGATCAAGGGTCACCTGGTGTGGATGCCCCTGGACTTTCTCAAGGACGCCGAGATGGCAGAGAAGGGATTGCAAGTGAACTCGTGGACGGAGAGTGTCTACACCTAACTGGGTTCCGGTTGGGGTTTCTTTCTACATGCGCCTACCCAGGTCTTCTTTTTCGGTGTATTTTTAGTGTAATCGTTGTAGAATTGCTAGCAATAGTTCTTTTCAGTTCGCTAGCTGCTTTCTATACGCTATTGAATTTCCTCCCCCCATAAACAAAGACCAGAAAACACCCCCCCCCCCCTGCCTTACTCAGAATTAAGAGAATGTATGTCACCCGCCGAAGAAACAACTTCACCTTCATCCGCGCAATCATCCTCAATCTCAATCCCCTCCCCCTCCTGGATATGCATCTCGCACGTATCCCAGTTCATCATAAACGGGGGCGTGTTTCTCAGAACCCGCAAATCAATCGCCATGCAATTATTGATCAGAGAACTCCTCACGTTCAGAATAGACGAGTAGTCGACCCGCTTCGACGGCTGATCAGGCACGAACCCGATCCTCGCCGCCATCCACCAAGTCATTGCATCCTTCTCCTGCGCATCGTACTCCCTCATCACCAACTTGTTGAACCAGGCCTCAAACGCCTTCCCTGCCTGTTGCTTGTTCCAAGCGCTCTCAAATCTCGGTTCCCACCGAGACCGAATAACCTTCTTTTCGTCTTCCGAGAGCCGCAACCGCCTGCGAAACGCCGAGCGACAGTTGCTACAGCGGAGCGGGTGGAATCTGTAGGCGTCATGCACCTTGTCGCACACCTTTTTGCTTATGCCTTGCACCTCGTCGCCAGATGTCTCAGCTCTGTCGCAGTAGTCGAGTGGCAGTAGGTGCCTCTTGCCCGGGGAGGACCACGAGAACAGATGGGTGGCTATCCGGCCCGTCTCTCCTTCGCGGCCTTGCTCTGCTGGCAGTTCGACTTGCACTTCGGTGGGCGCCTTGTACGAAATGTCCTTTGCGTAGGTGCAGTCGTCATGGCAGGAGTAGACGACGTTGATACGGTAGCACATTGTGACGGGAGTTGTATACCCCCCAAAAAAAATAAGAGTCGTTTCTCAGTGTTATTGATGCTAAATTGCCGTTGATGCTGTTATTACGGTTTGGAAGAGGAGAGGAGAGGAATGGGAAGACGTGGAGAATCCGGAGGTGCTCCAGAGGAACCCACGCCTCAAGGCTCAGGGTCGAAGTCAACATGCCCCTTCCCAAAAGTATCCGGTCGTACGGTTCTGGCATAGGAGCGTTCAAAGGCAGGTGCATGCTTGCAGTGTTGACGGCAGCAGAATTGTGACTGCCGGAAGGTACCTACTCTTCGGCGAAGATCTGTGAGCCGACGAACGAAGGCGTTACAGGGAGTGAGGAACACCCAGGGAAAGGGAAAAGGGAGCGGGAAGGTAGGCATCGTGTGATTTCAATTCTCAAACCACTCCAACATCTCACCATCACATCGGAGACGACAAAATGTTTAAAAACCATCAGTTTCGCTGCACTTTTATTGGAGCACGCAATTGGCTTTTCTTTATCAACACCATCTAGACTTGATTACAAACCAATGCCGTCTACTCTCCCCCCCGGTGATCAAATCCATCAGCCCACCACAACGGCAACAGCCTTATCTCCGGGTCCAATCTTCATTTTACAATTTGATACTAGCAGACACCGGACTTTACATGACATCTATGTTGATCCAAAAGCACGAAAATAAGCCACTTGTTCCAAAATGGCGTGCTTGCCTTGGTCCTACTCTAACGAGTGCGCTCCGCACTCGATGTGCGGATCACGCAATCCACTCCAAGTCTAGCATAATACCACATTCCAACCAGTCCAATACACTCTCATCCACACTCCTGACGACGCCGTTTCAACATTGTTGCCGTTTACGGTGCCGCGACCTGTATCGGGAGCCCGCGATGCGCTTATCTGATGGGATGGATTGGCTCTTCCCCCTGTACTGCCATGCGTTTGCGAGACCCAGATCGGCGAACGGTTGCCGCTTTGAATAGAAGGCCGGCATCAACGGCAAGATCCTTGATTAGGGCAACAGTGGTGCACGCAATCCCATGGATGCTATTGCTATGCCATCTCGGGACCCCGCAACTCGGTAGCGGGAGTGATGTCGTGATCTATGTGGGGGAAGCTTATAAGTAGTACCGAGAGGTCGTGAGCTCACAACTGTCATCTTGTCAGACTAGAGAATCCAAATCAGACTTCTCATCAACAGTGTAGCACACACACACATACACCTCAAACATGGCACCCTCCGCAGTCGAAGCTGAGACCGTGACGGTCCCCGATGTTAGCAAACTCAAGCTTGCCTCGATTACTGGACCTTACAAGGACATCGCACCGACCAAGTATGATAAAGATGCCGAGTTGGGTGGTGTCGAAGGACACGCTGCTGCCAAGGTGAGATGAAAAGATTGAAGCTGAGACAGGATGCTTAGTCCCTTGAACATGCTTGCTGACCTTGCGTTCATCTAGTACCCTCATTACCTCCCTACCTGGGATCGTGAACAGAAGTTCCCACCTCTCCAGCCCTTCGAGCACTATGAGCATGGCAAGGATGCCGACACCACATTCCCCAACTTGCTCCCCGAGGGGACAGCTGTGACACATTTGACTCCCACAATCGGCACCGAGGTGACTGGCATCCAGCTCAGCAAACTTACCAATGCCGGCAAGGACGAGCTCGCGAGGTTTGTTGCCGAGCGCAAGGTCGTTGCTTTCCGCAACCAGGACTTTGCCGATCTCTCCATCAAGGATGCTCTCGAATACGGCTCGTACTTTGGTCCGTACGTACAATTTTTGAGTTCCTTGCCCCTTGTTCCTGTGACTTTCTGGCTGACCTTGACGGATTCTAGCCACCATATCCACCCTACATCCGGTGCACCCGAGGGATACCCAGAGATCCACCTCGTCCACCGCGGCGCCGGCGACAACAGTGTCGACCAGTTCTTCGCCAACCGCACTTCTTCCGTTGCGTGGCACTCTGATGTGTCGTACGAGCAGCAGCCTCCCGGAACCACGTTCCTCTACATCTTCGACAAGCCCGAGACTGGTGGCGACACTGTTTTCGTCGACGCCGTCGAAGCCTACCACCGTCTCAGCCCTCTTTTCCAGGAGCGTCTCCACGGCCTCAAGGCCACACACTCTGGCGTTGAGCAAGCCAACTTTTCACTTTCCCGCGGCGGCATCGTAAGGAGGGAACCTGTCATCAACGAGCACCCCATCATCCGAACACACCCCGCAACCGGCGAGAAGGCCATCTACGTCAACCCTCAGTGTATGTTTTCTCTCTTGTTTGTGTACCTCTGGTGCCTTTCGAAGCTGACAATAACCTCCTCAACAGTCACCCGCAGTATTGTCGGCCTCAAGAAGGAGGAGTCAGATCTTCTCCTCAAGTTCTTGTACGACCACCTCGCATACGGCGCAGACTTCCAGGCGCGCGTCAAGTGGCAAGAGGGTACAGTGGTTGTTTGGTAAGTTACTATTGCGTTACCCTTTGCCTCAGATTCTTGTTGCTAACCATCTCAAAAGGGACAACCGTGTCACACAGCACTCGGCTTTGATTGACTGGAAGAATGCGCAGAGACGACACCTTGCGAGAATCACACCACAGGCCGAGAGGCCGTTCGAGACCCCTTTCAAGGCTTGAATGTTGTGTTGCTGCTATTATGACTTGATGTAGCGTATTTGTTTTGTTGTTTTCAGAATGGACTAGATTCTGCAGTAGCCCAAATTGTCACATGAAGGATGGTATTTCGTGCAAAGCTGTCTTTTGACTCTCTGATGTCCTGGTGTCTTGCTGTTGCTGGGCTTTCGTCTCTCGTGCACGCTTTCGAGCTCGAGACCTGGCGAAAGGATCGTCATCGTCGTCACTATCGTCGGTCTTCTTTTGATGCTCAGTGGTAGACTGAAGTCGCCTGACCCTCCGAGCTCGTAATGCAGCAAACGGGTCCCCGTCGTCAAGAGGCTCTTCTTTCACCACTGGTGGTTGCTGGGGTGGCTGAACGAAGGGAACCCTTGGCTCTTGAGACGAGACTGTCTTGGCTGGCAGTTGTTGGGGTGACAGGCTTTGGCCCTCTGCGGGGCCTCGGATGCTTTCTTTACACTTGGAACGCCATCGAGGTTTGCTATCAAGGTCATCCGAGTCTGGGTCGGAAGCGGATTGTGCGGGTGTCTCGCGTTTGATTGTTACCGCTGTGGCTGTTGTAGAAAATGGTGGTTCTCGAAAGCTGGAACTACGGACTATGGAGGAGAAGGATTTCAGAGGGGTCACTCTCTTGCGCGGGCTATCCATCAAACCCCGAAGGCAGGTGGTCGGTTGACGCGGCAGTTCTTCCTCATCAGTGTTTGAGTCGTCGTTGGGGGAAGCCGCCGTTCGCTTGGCGAGCCTCGCAATACCCCTGCGTTGCTTCGAGGCCGTGTCGAGGGCTGCGTGCCGACGTCTCACCAGGTCGGTCATCTCTCCAGCGACAGGACGAGAGATGGTCTGGATGGTCTCTGCATTTTGGGACTTGGCAAGATTCTTGAGGCGTTGGTACTCGGCAGCATGGAGGTGCTTGGTGAATTGACCGGCAACATCCAGAAATTCATCTTCAACCATTCGGTACTTGTCGTCGTGATCCCCACCCTCGATCATGAACTCCTCCTTCAAGGGTTCAGGTGCGGGGGATGTTGATGGTGATCGCCTATTGCGGCGGTGTGGGGGGGCGGGACTGCGACTACTACTTGTGGCTGTTCTGCCGCTGGAACGCGCATCAACCTTTTTTGGCCGTTGATCCTTGCTGTTGTTGCGCGTGGCGCCATTCAGCTTCCACGGAAGTTGACGAACCATATTGATTGTAATATGATGATGGCTGATGCTGGCGGTGAAATGCGAGGGGCGGATGGATGGCTGAAGAGAAGACCCACGTCCGAAAGTGGATCTGTTGGGATTCCAGGTTGCATGATTTTTAGAGTGAATTAAATGATGAGTCAGCAGAAACTGCACATTGCAGGTCGTCACTGTGGGTCATTGATCCAAAAAGCCCACAAAATTAGCAAAACGGAGTATCGTTTTGTTTGGAATCTACATCGCATGATGTCAACATGAATATGTAAGCGATCTTCATCTTTTAATCCGAGTCTCACCCGAATTCTCCTACGGCAAGTCCGTCAGTGAGCATTTCCTCAGACTGGAAAAGAGCGGGGAGCGCCGTTGCCAAGCCACAAAATGATTGGAAGTCAAGTCCGATCCACCCCAGCCCTACGGGCGGTAAAATCCTCCCAAAAGTCTGAAGCAAACGCAAGCTCCCTTTTCATTTTGAGTTTCTTCCTTTCCAAAGTCCCAAGATCCTTGGCATCGGTGCCTTTCTGAAGGGAACCCGCCGACCGCGACAAATGTCAGGGTCTTGTTGATCAATGCTTCCAGATTTGGACATGCAGCGGCTGCAGATCTCTCTCAGCTATCAGCTATCAGCTAGCCTCAATGCCCGATGCTCGATACTCGGGATCCCGAGCGCGCCCAGAGTGTGTGTGTTGGCTCCTTGCAATCTTCCATGTTGGGTCCCACCTGAACCGTCCCAAGACATGCACAAACTGCCAACGGACCAGCGACCCCAACGACCCAACCAGGATTGCAGATTTCTGGGGCTTCTGCATTTTGTCGCATTTCTGGCGTTCGGTAGCGTGGAAGCTCACAGCCACCCCTCTTATTATTATCCTTGTGATCCTTGTATCTAGGTGTCTGTGTTTTGGAAGAAATGCGCTAATAATTAACGCATGGGGCATGGGGCATGGGGCCATGGGGCATGGACATGCGGGCGTGCGGGCAATGCTGCTACTGTAGCCTGCCAGGTCGTGATCCGAGACCCAGTCTTTGCAGAGCGCCTCGTTCCCCGTCCCAACAATGGCCCAGCCGTCCTTTCATCTCGAATGTTTGTGTTGCCTTGTGTTCCCCCATGTCCTCGTGGGGCCCCGGCTTATGTGCCGTGTTGACGGGGCAGAGGGAGAGAGGGAAGGGAAGCGTCGGATGGTTTATTGCCAAAATTGCTTCTCGATCTGTGATGCATGCTATCCGACCTCCTCCACATCCGGTGCGACCACCAATCCCCCCTCGGACTCCCTCTTCTCCCCCCCGGTCTTGGCCGAGTTCCATTTTGGGCTCTCTGATATCACTGCAAGGGCTGGCGTCTAGCAAGAGCCTCGCCCTCCCTGTTGCATTTAAACTTCCTTGTTCCTTTTTTTCCTTTTCAAGCCCAAGCTTCAACTGTTCCCTGGACCAACTGCATTTTAAATCACAAACAAGCTTGCACTTGCTGTCTCGTTGGCACCAGTCAACATGGATCCTCCTTTCCAGGATCGCCAACAGCCCTGGCGGAATCAACAAGAACAACAACAACAAGAAGGATATGTCAATGCTTGGGATCCCGAGGCACCTTCTGCTCCCATCAGGCCCTCTCGAGTGACTTTCTTCCAGCCAAAGGTCGACCGCGACGACGGCCATTCCATCTCGAGCGTTGGTCTGGGCATTGCTCACAACTCTCAGAGTCCGGGATATCGCCCTGTGCAGTCCCGGGACCAGTCGCCGCCCGCTGCAAAGTCGGAATATCAAACACACGAATACACGCCCAGCATGACATCAACACCAGACACCCCCGAATTCTACCATTCGCAGTATGACCCACCATCGGGAAGCGCCCCTGAATACTCTCAAAAGATTTCCACCAATCGACCTGGTTCACGATGGGGATGGCTACAGGCACCGTGGGTCATGTACGCCCTGTTCTTTGCCGGTGTCGTCTTCGCCGCCGGCCACCACATCTTTTACGCCAGTCTTGACGGAAAACCCGCAGATGATCAGATTAAAATGATGCGGTTCGGTGGTCTTTTGTCATATGCCGCCAAGGCATCACTGGTCGCTGCGGTTCTGTTTGGCTACAAACAACAAGTGTGGCTCACCGTTCGGAGGAAGCATCTCAGACTCAAGACCATCGACAGCATCTTTTCCGCCACACAGGATCTGACTGCTCTGTTCAACTGGGAATTCATGAAGAAAGCCAAGGTCTCCATATTCTTGGTCTTGGTATCATGGTGAGCAAGGAGCCTTTGACACTTTGATGCTTTCCGTTGGCTAACTCAGTATAGGCTTTTCCCGTTGACAGTCATTTTGACACCCTCCTCATTGACGGTCGCCCTCATCACGGACAGCAAAAATGATACCTGTCACAGCGTTCGCACCCTCAACTTTGAGCTGGAAAAGGAAAAAAACTGGAGACAAGCAGATCGGCTCTACTTTTACCCCGGCCAGAGCTTGAGCATGTGGAATTGTTCAGCCCCCAGCTCGTGGGACAGGTTCGACCCCTACAGCGACACGTTCTTTGACTACTGGGACCAGCCTTCCCAGCCCGCCGAGCTCGTTACCCAGAGGAGTGCAGCTGCAGGGGATGTCGTCGCCAGGGCAAACGTTGCGCATGATATCTGTGGCGATGGGTACAATTGCACCTACACCATCTCATATCAAGCAGCGGGATACCGTTGCGAAGAACTCGGCAGAGGGCTCAATATCGACAATGAAGCTCTGAGGCGGAAGGGAGCGCCCTTTGATTCCCTGGATCTTATCCCCCATACTGTAGGCAAAAACCTTTCTTACATAGCAGAGACGAGGCTCGGTGATTACGCCGTGAGACAGCATCCAGATATTGAGAAAGAAGGAGGTTGGATCGATCCGAAGAAAGCCCCATTTCCCAAAACCTTTGGCGCTTTCCAGCACGAGCCGGTGCTATGGATAGGCCACTCCGTCAGAACTAACCCAAGCGGACCGGTCCCGGAAAAAGACACAACTCCCGGATACAGAGAGGCTTTTGAGCCTGTGATATTCCGCTGCGAGCTGTGGATTACAGATTATAACGTCGAATTCAGCCACACATTCTCGGGCCAAGAAGTGACCATTGTCAACAAGACACACATCCGCCCTCTAATCGACACACAATTCAACGCAACCAAGATGGGCAATGACTCGTTCGGCAGCGGAAACAATACGATTGCCAGTCCCGACTCCAACTTCATCTACCCCCTTGATACCGACGGGAGCGCCAACACGATGCGAATAACCGCGGCCTATCACTCGCTTGCCAGTCTGTTCCGCAAGCTGATTCACGGCGAAATTCAGTACATCAATCCGACGGTTCGCAGCGACATCTACAAGACGAACCTGATCGACACTCGATTCCATCTGGTCGTCCAAGATCTGCAGAAGGAGATCGCGACGTTCTACGACAACTTCACCCTGTCCATCCTGTCCAACCCGCAGCTGATGGTCGTTACATGGGCCGCCGACCCGTTCAACAGAAGCGGCCGCCTCGACTCGTCGCCAGAAACCATCGCGCAGACCCCGCTCTACCCGTGCGTCAAGTCTCGCACCATCAACGCCTACCGCTACGTGAGCAGAGATCTCTGGATAGCGTACGCCGTTGCCATTTTCTTGGCCATCGCCTGCGTCTCCCTGGGCACGTCGGCTCTTGCCCAGAATAACTTTCACGTGCGCGACCTCAAGGTATCGTCGATTGTTGCGGCGACGAGAGCGCCCTGCTTGGAGGAGCTGCCGTGGAAGAGTTCGAAATGGGGCGAAGTGCCGTGGGAGATCAAGCAAACAACGCTAGGCTACGGTATCATCAGAGACGTCGGACCCAACGGGACTCCTGCGTTCGGAGGCGGCAATAGCACGAGCTCGGTGGGCAACGGAAAGGTTTACTACGGGTTTGCGCCGCCCGGGGTTTTGGAGAGAACGAGAGCGGCCACATTTGGGCCCGGAACGCCCAAGCCGAGAAACAGCCCTTTCAGTTTCAGGACGTGGGATCATTAATACGTGTCGGGTTTCGCAAATAATAGCCACGGTGTCTTTTGATTTGTTTTATGGGAGGAGACATCTAGCGGGAATTTTGAAAAAGGAACGGGGATCTTTGGATATGGCGCATTTGTCATTTTGAATATTCTTGTCGTCATTGTTGCATACATAGCCTGCCCTATCTACTTAATTGACAGGACTTTTTCCATCATTGATACAGTCCCGTCATTGACACAATCCCATCGTCGGTATAGAAGTTCCCAGCATTGATACATGGCAGCATGTCCCAAGTCTCACCAGTTGCCTACTCAGACTTCTTGTTGAAAACCGCGTCAAAGTCCTTGATGGCCTTCTCCGCCTGGGCGATCCGGGCCTCGGGCGGGATGTTCTTGCCCTTGGTCGCCAAGCGCTCGGTACAGGTGGAACGGGACTTGACGTAGCGGCGTAGCATCTCGTGACGGCTGGAGAGGCGGGGGGAAACGGTGGGTGTTAGTGGACGACCGACTGGACCAGCTGAAACGGAGAAACAGTGCTTACGTCTTCTTGGTCTCCTCCAACTCGAGCTGGAAGATTGCCAGCTTCTGACTCAGCGTGTTTAAGCCATTAGAGATCTTGACAAGCGCTTCAACCTTATTAGTATTGGTAGCTGCCGTTGTCTTAGGCTTGCTGGCAGCGTTGGTGGGTTCCATTGTTCAGGTATTGATTATTGGTAGATGTTTCTGTGCTTGAAGAGAATGGTTTGGGTTAATAGAAAAACGAGATTGCGTTTGAAGATGAAATGTCCAGGTTAACCAGGCCATGGTTTAAACTTTTCTTTTCCCAGTTGCTTCTCTATTCGTTGTGGAGGAAGGTACATAGACAGAAGGAAGGAGCTACTTCTAAGTCTACAGACCCCTGACCGTTTTCCTGACGCTGCGAAATTTAGAGACGGGGGTTCCATAGGCTATCTGCTAGCTCGGTCCGCCTCCTCTAGTCAACGAGCTTTTGGAACGACGGTCAATACGGATTCGGCTTGTCCGGCCTGGAGATCACAAAATCCCGAGTCCTCGAACGTGTCTAACAAGCCCAATACGCCGCATTGCCATCTTCGCTGGAGGAGGAAACCTACTTGGGGCGAAAGAAAACGGACGTGCTGCGCAGAAGACAAGGCTTCCAAGATTCGAATGTATGCCTGTCCTTATTTCAAGTACAATCCCGGCCGGTATAGGATGGAGAGAAATTGCCGCGGCCCTGGTTGGCCCTCTATTCATCGTGCTAAGGAGCACCTTTTTCGACGCCACCGACAGCCCCAGTTTCGGTGCGGACGGTGTTGGCAGCCCTTCAAGGACGAGGCGAGCTTTCTGGAGCACCAGCGAACACCGCAGCCATGCACGCTCAGGGAAAAGGAATACATCGAAGGGTTCGATGCTGCACAGGGAGAAGAAGCTAAAGTCTCGCAACCGTCCCCATTCAGAACTCTCCGAAACGGAAATATGACACGAGATTTTCAAGATTGTGTTTCCTTGCGTCGCAAGCGATAGGATCCCATCACCATGTAGGTATGTAACCTCAAGACCCCTCTTCGGCGCTGATGTTGATATTGACCTGATTTTTGCAGTCTGCGAGTATGCGGAGCTCGCTGCCGCCGCCGAAAACCGTGATCGTCTAGCGGAATGCGAAGACTACCTCTTGCGGGAAGTCCCAGCTCGCCTGCACCAAGCCCTGAGTCGGGAACTGGATCGGGACATGGAAATCCTTGAGAAAGGCTTGAACCAAAAGGCAATAGCCTGTGCCAAAAATCTTATCCCTCAGTTGTTCAGCGAGTTGCGGCGCCCCAAGGACGTAATCTCGGAAAAGACACAGGTAATTACCTGTTGAGCCAGCACAACCACCACTCTCGCGGGCAGAGACTATCCAGCCTGAACACAACAAAGACGTGGAGCAGATTGTGCTTGGTGGCCTAGATTCTGTCTTTGCAACACTGGATGATTCTGGATTTGGGTTTGGAGAAGCAAGTCCAACAGAGAGCCTCGCACAACCCTCAAACCGGGAATGGACGGATCCAATGAGTGGACTGCCAGTGGATCTTTCAAAGGTAGAACATGGCACCCTTCAGCCCAATCCCAACTTGGCCGATTCTTGTCTGGACAACCCGAGCTGGGATCTAAATTTGAACTTCAAGTTTGGCGAAATCCAAGCTGTCACTCAGGAGCAAGTCAACCAATACCCACCGAAACAACAGAACGCTCCTGACCTCTTATTGAGACCAGCGGATACGGGCTTGGCTGGGATTGTTCAGGAGAGACCCTCTGAGGCGCCAGAAATGCCCGTTGATTTGCTTGGGGGCCTTTTCCAGTGATCATACGACCAAGTCTCTGACCGCGTTCGAGGTGTTTAACTCGGAGGGACGCGATCCAAACCGTCCACCTCTCCACGGCCACGGCAGTTTGGGTAGATGCAAGGGTATTGCCAACTTCCCAGGTGCCCTCTGGGCGGCGCCAGTGTCAGCGTTGTATTCCACTTACGCAAGAACCAACACTTCCGGCAACACCCTTTGCTGAACCCATCCGGCAATATGGCTTCCAGTAAACCCGCCATTCTGGTCATTGGGGGCGGTTGGCACACACCCGACACCTACATACAGCAAGCTGATCCAGGCCCTGGAAACTGCTGGACACGAGGTTCATTACCCTCGCCATCCTTCATTGAACGTAGCTCGCCCCCAACTGCCGGTCTCGCGGAAGGCTCGGCCAATATCCGGTCGTATGCCCGAAAGATCCTCGATGTTGGAAAGCAGGTCGTTGTTGTTATGCACTCGTACGGCGGGCAGGTTGGCACCAACTCGCTCTACGGCCTGGGTCTCAAGGCTAGAGCGCAAGCCGGGCTTCCTGGGGGAATCTCACGGCGACTGAGGGTCTTGTAGATATTATCAACAAGGCGGCTTCTTGAGCTACACACGGTAATTATGTTTGAAAGAGGCGAACAAGATACAAGGAGTTTTCCAAGAAAACTTGAACCCTGGTACCAGCAAGCATCGGAATCATCCGGTTTCATAACCTGTGCGTGGTCCATATTTGAGCTCAAAGGTTGCAGAAGGAATCGCTTAAGAAAACTCAAACCGCCGTTGGCTGTGATTAATCCATTTGCGACACAGCTCTGCTTCCCTTTTACCTAATTCGGAATACCGCCGCTGCCACCTTAAATCTGACACTCATCAAATACCATGTCTGCTCCCTCTTTCTCTCTCGGACTTTTTGGCAATCACTGGCAACTCTAATTACAGATCATCCCAACAAAAACCCTCCGACTCGGCCCCATGTTCTGCTTCAAAGTCCATTCGCCGACAGAAAATCGGTAATCCTCTTGAACGCGTCGGCTGCATTCAGATGAAAATTGAGACCGTGTCCCGCTCCGGGGAAGCTGACGGCCTCGAACGCTTTGGCCTGGGAAAAAATGGCCGCTCCCGGGTTTTCGAGCACGCCGTCGCAGTCTGACTGGCAAAAGATGAAGTCGAACTTGCCCGAGATTATCTGGGCTGCGCCTTTGAAGTTGAGAGGCAGGCTGAGGGCTTCAGGAACGACGCTTATGAGCTCGGTTATTCCGATTGGCTGTTTGTGGTCTTCGGCGAAGCGGGCAATTTGGGGGTCGTAGTTGGGGGCTTTGAAGAATCTGTGATGGTGGTGGTGGAGGGTACCTATGTAAGCATGGGAATTGAAATTGATTGCATCATTGGTACTCACCCCGCCACATTTGAGTAAATATCCACATTCGTTAGGTATCCTGTGTCTAGTTGTCGCCATTTGCCTGGTTGTTGCTGCGCGGCAATTCTTAGTCCGATGGTGTCGGTGAACTGGAGGCCGCTGAATGCTGTTTGGTTGTAGCTGAAGCCCGTCAAGACCACTCCGTCGATCAGGTCTCCGTGGGTGGCGACGACTTGGTTCGAGAGTACGCTGCCGAAGCTGTGCCCGATCAAGATAAGCTTGTCTGGCTTGCCGATGCTGCCAGTGTAGTGACCACCCCTTACGAGCTTTGTGATTTCTTGGAGGATTGCCTGTTCGTTGGAGAGCTGCGCGACGTATCCCGAGACTTGCTGCGATTTTCCAACACCAAGTCGGTCATAGTAGAAAATGGAATACCCCTGGCTCAGTGCCCATTCGGCAAAGTTGTACTTGGACTTGTCGAGCTGAGGGGGGTCCCAGTAGGCGCGATCGTAACCGAGGCCGTGAGTGGCGATGAGAACCGACTTTTTGGCGTTTGGAGCTGGCGTTCCGTGGCCGGGACGACAGAAGGTCGCCGAGATGGTGTAAGTGGCTGTCACATTTTCGGTGCGGTTTGAGAGAACGGATTTGGAGACAGTCTCGTCCCGGCTGGAGTAAATGTCAATGAAGTCGGCAACGTCAAAATTGGTTTTGAAGCGATCGAGGCCGAAGATGGCATTGGTTGATGTGATGTTGATGGGGATTTTGTAGTCGTTGCACGTCTTGGGGACTCCTGCGGCTTGGGTTGTGTGAAGTAGGCTGGCTGCTGCCAGAGCGAGGGAGGTCTTCGTCATGTCGAAATGGCGGCTGAATGCCTATCTTTGTATGGAGATCTGCCAAAGTTGAAGAACATTCCACATGGGAAAGTAGACAATTTAAATAACCCCGGATGCTCCATCTGTGCAGTGCAGTACATGCAGGTCGGCTTAAACTCGCGCAATCTTCCTCGTGAGCAGCGCAAAGAGTAGCTAGATACTGACAAATACCAATATTAATCAACATTTCCAGTGGTCTTATGAACGTCTGGCCAAGGTTTATCGCCTGTCAGACCTTTTTGGGCATATTTGAAAATACGATGACATCACCGCGTGCCCCTTTACATGTAAACAACCACTAGTCAGCGTATAACTATATGCCCGCTGACAGATATCGATTACTGAACAGTATTATCAAGCCACACTTGACCCCGGCCGGCAAGGGTAGGTGAACTAAGCACTATAATTTGACCTCGATGTATTTGGAATTGTGTATACCTTCTCCTCAAGACACATTGCCAAGAAAGGGATAAGATCCCGAGAGGTCGTGATTGTAAGGCATCATTTTTATGCTTGGAGATTTCACTAGCTACATACAGCATAAATACTAATCTGAGCTTTAAAAATATTTATCAGCTTAGAGTAGTAGGTCCCTACCTATGTATGAACAGAAACATGTCTAAAGCTATCAACCGGACGCAGCGGTCCCTTCTGTGCCTCCCCTCCTCCGCCATCTCGTCTGGCAGTCAGAAAACGCAATCGAAGCAATCAAAACGCAGATTGACGAACATCTTAAACATGAAGTATCTCGCTGCTACCCTGTAGGCTCAGCTGTTTATTAAGATTAAATGCTTCATAACGCTAAAAAACCCAAGCCCCTTGTTTGAGGAAGTTTTGTTTTCCTCTTCCCCCCTGCCGTACCTTTCGTCAAATCCACTGCCCATGTTGCCCTGGCCCCCCTAAACGGTGGCGCTCAAGGAAGAACAACAGCTCGATCCTCGCGGGTCAAGTATCCCTCAGCAACCAATGCGCCCACGCTCTTATACAGCTGGTACTGAACTCCTGCGCCGGGCTGCCCAAACCACGGCGCGATGGGACCCGAGAGAACAAGCAATGGCTTGGCGACAGAGTAAACCCGGTAGTTGTAGAGGTACCTGATTTTACGCAGTCCCATGTCAGTATTCTCTTCTGTCTCATCAAAACTTGGGTGCGAAACAACTTACTTGCTGTCGGGCCCCTCAGGCGTGTTCAAGTTGCTCGGCGGCAGACTTCTCTGCATGTACGGCGCTCCAGCCGGAGCCACAAAGTTGCCTCCCTCACCGCCGAACCTATCTATCAGCGTGCCCACCGGAAGAGTCACGTTCCCCTGAATTGGGACATTGTCGTCTGTCGTCCCGAATCCGTTCAGGGCCGGGTAGTTCCACCACTTGGTTGTGGTGTTGAACCAGGCTTGGATGAATTGGCCAGGGCAGAGACCACCAAACCTGTCGTAGATGTCGAAAAGCGGTGAAAGAACTGGATCAATCTGAGGGAGAACCTGAGGTCCTAGTCGGGTGTCTCCGCAGACATATTTGCTGATTTGTGAGATGTTGTAGCCCGTTCCCGCACAGTAAGTAGGGGTGTTCTTAAGACCACATGCAGGTGATGATTTGAACAGCTCGATGTTGATAGGGGTAGCGGCCGAGAGGGACACGGCCGACAGGAGAAGGGCAAGGAACTTCATCTTGGGCAACAGGAGAAAGGAGAGTCGGAAGGTCCGAGGGGAAGAGGCATGGTGATGTCAATTGAGAACACGGGGAACACGCGGCTTCTTTTATATCTTTGAGTGAGGGATGTGTGTGTGCGCCTGTTACCGCGTTACAAAAATCTTTTAATAAAATGCACACAATTCTTCGTGTTCCTCCCATCACAAACCCGCGGGAGAATGTTTTACGTGACAGCGGTGTGAGTGAATGTCTCGGATCCATGAGCGGTAGGACCCCTGCGCGTGCCCTGCCACCTGAGCTTGTCAATCCTTTTGGGGTGCTGTGGATGTTCTTGCATGAGCTGAGGAGGAATGCCGTCCCAATCAGAAGGGAGAGATTCGCAGAGATCTGCAGCTTGGCTCATTTCGGCAATATGGGGAACATTAGCTGCAAAAGAATGAGGGCTAGGGAATAATTGAAAAATAAATAGTTGCAAACGCTGATCCAAAATTTTTTTAAAAAAATAAAAGGGGGTTTCGGTCACGGTGGGTTGTGAGCACCGAGTATTGGGACCGAGTTGGATGTTGGCTGGGCGTGCATGTCCTCGTTCCTCCTTAGGTACTTACCTTACTTGGTACTTTTTAGAAAACTTGGGAACGAATTAAAAATAGCTGAGCAAAAAATCCTCGTAAATGCAGATCAAAGAAGGGCTTCGCTGGTATTGGCTGGTAAAGCTTAAGGTACCTAACTACCCAAGCATCGAACACCAATGATGGATTCCACTTTGTTAAACCGTAATCCCTTGGCATGAAAATGAGCTGTCTGGAAAGCGATTATAAGGAAAGTCGCACATCTTCCCACCGAGACTTTCACCCATCGAATCGAATTTGCAAAGGCCCATCAAATTCCAGACCTGTTTCGTCAATTTGACTCGATATATCTCCATCAAGAAGCCCCAACACATCATCTTCCATCAAATCTGGTGTGCACAAGCTATTGGTGGCATATCCAGAGTCGATATAGCGTGACCGAAAGCTTGGCTCAGGGGGCATGGCGGATGCTGAGCCTGGCAGGGACTCAAAAGACTGGTGTGGGTGAATTCCAGGGAGGAAGTCTAGAAATTCTGCGACAGACACCTGTGTGACTCCCAGTCGGGACTTGATAGACTCAAAAGTTTGAGTCATGGGAATCACATAAGCATCACCCAGAACATCCTTCCCAACCACATGGCCGAGCACTTCGTAGGTAGTAAGATCGACAACCCAAGACCCTGAGTCTCCTTGTTCAATAGTTCCGTCCTGCAGCTTGAGAATGTGGGCGTCTGAGAACGACTCGCTCCGTCCAAGCATCACTCTCGCCGGAACAAAATGCAAGGTGCCGCGCTGAAGCCCACGGGTGCCGCTCATTGCTATCACTTCGCGGGGTGAACTCCCAATCGGGAAATGAGACACCGGAGTCACCAAGTGTGCCTTCCGAAGACCATCGCCTGGTTTGGCATCAATGAGATTGGGGAGACCTGGGGTCCGCACCTCAATAAGCGACCAGTCTAGGTCAGGGACAGTTGGGTCTGTGCCATGAAACACCAGGACATCTCCCAGTGTCGTCGCGTCTGTGTGATGGCAAATTGGAGATTCGATATCGAGTGTTGAGGACAAGGGCAACTCTCCAGCCATCATTGATTCTGTCTGGACAGGATCGATGCCGTTGCTGTTGTTGCCGCTATCCAGATCGTCGTCTTCGCTCTCGGTATCACCATCCTGGTCGTCCTCAAGAAAATGCCCAGCTGAGAGCCCATAAATTGTCGTGTCGAAGGTGTCTGCCCGAGCAATTCGAATCAAACCGCCAAACGTCAGCTGCCGGTTGTTCACCCTAATTGGCAAACCACAGAACGTCTTCAGGTTACCCCAGGACTCGTTGGGGCAGAGAACCGGGAGGTTCGAGGCAAGATGCCACGCTGCCAGGAATCCGGTATCTGGATGAGACGTAACTATAACAGGAATTGACGCCAGATCGGTGCCGGAGACAGCCACTGTAGCCAGAAGTTCCTTGATGTCTTCTTCGACGAAGAAGCTTTCCACCTTTCTGGATCCTTTGGATGGCGCAAAGACGACAAGATGCGGCCTGGCGTCGGCTTCATTCCTGCCCAGGACCATGAGTCGAACCGCTATGGGTTTGAACTTGCGTGGTAAAAGCCGGTGACCGGATTTGAGATAGGCAACCAGCAAGCGCTCAATTTGTGGCCCGCGGGTTTGATACCATGCTAATAAAAGACCATCGAGGGGCTTGCTGAAGCAGGCGAGATCTGAGTGGGGTGACCAAAGAGTTCTCGAGCAACCGGCTGCGACGGCCTGCTTCAGTTCTTTTTGGCCCGAGTCCTTTTCGAAGGCAGTTGCCACGAGACTGCTGTATCCCGAATCAAAATCATTCTCTTTGTTGTCCGAGTCGACGGCTTCGGAGGGGCCTTGATCCAGAGTCAGTTGGCTCGGTTGGGAGTTTTGGACCATAGCTCAAGTTGCTGTGTCTGGTTTGGTCTGAACAAGAATTTGCTCCATTGAACTGACTGAAGTAAGGAGGAAGCGGGGACGTTTTGTGAGTGGGAGCCTTGGTTCAGCTGTGGCTGTGCAGATGTATTGGATGTTCTGGCCCAATCACAGCATCTCAGACTCCTGTGTTTGAGGCTAAATAATTTGTTAGTTACACAGTATGCATATCGGAAGCGGGATGTGAACAAGAGGAGAGCTCCCCCTTCTAAACTTGAAGAAGGATTTGCGCCATAATCAGCAATGCAACTCTCACGATGGGTGTCAAAGCTGCTTTTTTGAACCCTAAACAGTCTCGCTCATTCTCCTTCGATCGCCAGTCTCTCTGCCAGGCGATTTGGAATTGGCCGGGAAGTGACGGCACGCTAAACCAACAGCAACAACAACAAGAACTGGAAAGTCGACTGAAGAGCTTCGAAACATTTTTCGGGTATTATAAAGATGTTGCCGCTTCGTACGTTCCGGAACAACTTGGCAGTGTCCCACCAGCTCTCAACAGCCATGATAATCTTTTCACCCTAATTCGGCACATCAAAAAGCATGTCAACGCCCCCAAGGAGGCGCTCCTCCAATCCTTTTTCAAGGCCAGGGAAATAAACGGCCAACAGCCCACCAAGACAGACTAAGACCGTGCACTGAACACGGCTTTGAAGGTCATGCCCACGATTGACTGCTCGGTTGGCAGCAGCGATGAAGACATGAATATGGAAGTCAGCTTGCTAACCACGCTGCCGTCAAGCTGGAGCCCTGACCGGTCGTATAACGAGTTATGGGAGACGCTTTTACCAGAAAGGAGTGCCCCGAGGCCGAAACTGAACCTTCCGCCTCTATTCTGAGATCCAACCTCAGTACACGGAAGCTGGTCAAGGTGGCAAGTCTCAAATTAACAGGGACTAATGACCTGAGAAACCATCTCCGCCTCAACGCAAAATCCGGCGTGCTGGAAATCTACCATCACACCAGTGTTCTAAAGCAGCATTTACTCGAGACCAAAAACAACCCAAGCTTTCAGTAAGTACCTACCACCAAACGAGACCTCGTATCTTCCATACTGAGCCCCAACTCAGGGGCAACGTCCCACAAGCCCTAGCCCTCGAAACACTGGACACAATCTACACCATCCTCTTCCCCTTCGCAGACCCCGCATCGCAACGAATCCTCCGTCGTCTAATTGCAAAAGAAGGGTTCGACCCAGGCTGTCGCCGCTCTGCATCTTCAGCTTCTGGCACTGCATACGGCGAACTCCCAGAAGGACCCAAATACAGATACTGGGGAACGCGTCTTGTCGATCTTTTTGACGAAGTTGATGACCCTGCCCCGAGGGGATACTTCGAAAAATGGCTTCAGCGCAAAAGCGGCGCGCGCTATGCCATGATGGCTACCTTGGTGGGCGTCATGATTGCAGTTTTCTTGGGAATTCTGGGACTGGCTGTTGGGATCTTTCAGGCTTGGGTTGCGTATCAGCAGTGGAAGCACCCCGTTCAGGGGCGTTGAGATGATGCATCAGGCCATGTCGGGAAGCCTAGCCACGCACTTTTATTTCAGACTATTTTAAACCTCGTGAGACACCATGTAGATATCTATCTGAGCTAAGCAAAAACGATGATGCCGCCTTAGGACCCCTCAATCGGAAACACAGTCGTCCCGATGGTCGTTGAGACGCGGATAATTTATGCTCCGTCCAACTTCCCATCCAGAGCCCTCCTCCCCCATTCTCAATTCCAAACGTTCCGTGATATCCACCATGTTCAACACTTTGACAAATTTCAGAAACCCCTTGCTCGTCAGGGCTTTTGCGAGGCCGTCTGCCATAGCGGTCCCCGAAAAGTCAAAAAATGCGATAAAAAAATCTGGAACGCAAAAAAGACTTACCTTTTCGCGATCTCGATAATCTCAGCTGCCTGGTTCTTGCCACTATGGGAGCCGTCAAGTCAAACGAGACCAAGCAAGACAATACGAGGACGAAGATTTTGATCCAGAAAATGAACCACCACCGCAAGGAGGCCGTGATAGTTGAATATCCTTAACCGCCCTCAAAGGGGTATTGTTTCTGACAACCTAATTAACCAGGTGTCAGAAACAGCCCCCAACAGCTGCGTTGCCAAGGAAGATGGCTCAACACTTCTCGGAAGGACCCTTGGGATCAGGGGGGGTTCCATCCCACTTAATGTACAGTGATGTGGTGACGATACAAAATCGGTGGAGACAAAAGATGTATAACAATCAAATTATCTCGTCAAACGCTGGGTGTTTGTCTTGGTTACCTGTCCATATAATATAGACACTGCGGAATCTAATCTATTCTACAAACCTAGATTTCCCCGTCTATACGATCTCCCTCAGTTACTTGGGTTGGTTCGTGAGTCGTGACATATTCGTGGAACATTCCTTCCATGGAATCGCCTAACCGCAACCCCAGCAGATGCCCACGGATACAGAAACTTAAAGAAGGAGTGCGTCGAGGTACCTGTCATCCTCAGTGCTGGGATCGCGCACTCCTATCATGCCCGGGAGGCTAGCATCGTACGCAGTACCATACCGGATGAGGACACCAGCCTTGGCCGCAAGCTTGATGAGTCTTATCTCAGACTCCGACACGCCGGTCTTCTCGACAAAATCCTTCCAGAATGCGTCCCTCAGTTCGTCCGCGTTGTCAAACCATTTCCATCCCCCGGAGCTCATGTTGCCAAGAGCATTCTCCAGCGCATACAGCGTAAAGCCAAAAGGTTGGATGCTGGCGTCAGCCCAGTCGATAACGCCTGTGATTTCACCAGTATCGGGGTTGACCAGGATGTTCATCTCATTGAGGTCGCTATGAGTGAGGGCCAATGGGTAATTACCGTCAAGGAGAGCCAGTAATAAAGCTCGCACTTCGCTGACGATCGGTAGAAAACGTTCCGGGAGGGTTTCGGTTAGGTATTTGAGTCTGGCGTGGCATTCCTCTTTAATGGCGGGCAAATCGACCAAATGTGAAACCGCTGCTTCACCCTTCAGCCACGCTTGCGCAAAGAAACTGCCGTTTTCATGTTAATCACTCGGAAAGGGGCAGGACGGGCCAGGACGGCATGAACACACCTAGCTAGGTCGCGTACCGTGTTCAACCGTTGGTGGGCTTCGAGGGACAAGCGGGCGATAACAAAAGTCTCTCCCGGGAGCTTATCCATCTCATACACTGCGAGCGGCGAACGGCCCAGGCTTATATCGCCGACCCACCCAAGGTCAGATCCGCTAGGCACGACATCTCCGTGGATCTCTTTGGCTAGCTTCAGCATAGCCACATCCAACAAGGCACTTTGTTCCCTGAACTGGACCACTTTGTCACCGGCGGGCCCTGCAATTACCGTGTAGCTGTTCGATCCCTGAATGGTAGCGGGCTGGATCTGGCCTCCATGTCTTTGGCGGACGAATTCGTCACATTGGGACCTGGATGATGACGCCCCTGCTTCTGCAAAGAAGCTCCTAATGGTGCTATCGAGAGTATAGAAGACGAAAGGCATGGCTGACAGACGGTTGCTGGCACCAGTTGACGAGCGTTGCTCCTGAATGTGTCGATTGTCGTTGTTTGCCGAGCGGAAAATGTTCTGGGCCACGAATAAACGGAAATGTAAAGGCAACAAGCCGGGGTTTGCAAGATCAACAACCACAGCCCCGCACAGGATGTGAAAATGGGGTGGTTTGGGCTTATTAGGTACAACGCCCAACACGATTGGGTGACCGGTCCCAGCAGTTTGGATCCGAATATCTTCGCCTCAAAGGTGCGACAGAGAAAGCAACAAGCAACCAACAAGCTAACCGCCATTAAGTTAGTCGCCGACCAAACACCAACAGAATAATTCTATGGTTTGTTCCAAACTGTAGGGTCCTTTTCAGGCAAATCAGATGACAGCTTCCGTGCCCTCCAGTGTTCTCCTGAGGTCAATTAATCGTATTCGGCGATGATTCGGCCGCCATCCCACGTTCAATTCCCTCCGTCGCAACACCATGGGGGCATTTTAGGGGTCACCATACGCTGCCCACACTCGGAGCTCTCGCTCGTATCTCTTCTTGCTCTTTAACCTTAGCTCTCTTCGGACCGGATAAGGTTTATACTTCAATCAATCCGCCATAAATCCATTCTGGAGTGCCAGTTGGATCAGCTCGTCTATTCCTATCGCTTTCTTTCCTCCTCGCCTCTTTCTAGTATCTGTCAGGTTAGTGGCAATAGGCTGTGCACCGGGGCTCATTAGCAGGAAACAGACAACGCCCGTGTTTTCCCCTTGAAATTATTTTGTTTAACTGCAGAACCGATCTTCTAATACCCAATGTTATATTCGCTCGCCGAATTCATGTTCATCGACATCTTGGCCATGGCAGCCGCCATCCTCTTCTTAGCCTCACCATCGTCGCCGCCACCAAACTCATCATCATCAAAGTTACTTCTCGAGGAAGACGCCTGCTTGCCTCCAGCACCACTCTTCTGTCCAGAAGGCGCAGTAACCTTGTGGGTCCGTCTCGAAATACCACTTCCAATCCCTCCAGGAGCCTCTCTCAATCCAAACGCCTTGGCCATGTGTCCCAGATGCAACTCCTCCATATTAAAGTATTGTCTCTCATCCTTGATGTGTGTAGCGTATGCACGAATGTGCGAACGGAACGCCTGACGACCCGAGACCAGCAATGGATCGTCCTTCTTCTCTTGCGGGCGCTTGTGGTTCTTTGCGCCGCCCTTGGCGTATTTGCCCTTGGCGCCTTCCGCCTCCCCATCAGCCGCAGCATCGGGGTTAGCCAGCAGACGTTGCTCAAGATGAAGCTGGAGCGCCTCAGCTCTGTTGGTCCAAGTCTGTTTCTCTGTTGCGTCTGGGACAGGGGAGCCACTGGGAAGGTTGACGGCAGTTGCGAGACCCTTCTGCAGGATAAGCTCATATGGTTCCATGGCTACAGATTTCGGATCGCTGGAGAGTAAATTTCTGTACCCTTCCTCAGGACCAGGAAGGAGGAAGAGGACTGCTTTACCGGAACGGCCGGCTCTGGCGGTACGACCGATCCGATGGACATGGTCTGGAAAGGCAAATGCGGGGTCGTACTCGATGACGAGGTCAACGGCCGGGACATCGAGACCACGGGAAGAGATGTCGGTCGTGATAAGAACTGCTGGGTCAGTGCACTCGCTGAAGGCTTTAAGTGTTGCACTGCGAACGGGTTGTGCCAAAGAACCGTGAAGCTTGTGGAGCACCACATTGGTATTTGCCAGCGATGTGATATATGCGGCCGGAGAGACTGTCGTTTCGATATGTATATTTGGTTTGGTATTCGTTGGCGGGTCATCTGGGGGTGGCTTCTCGATCGGTGCTGTGTCCTTCAATATTTCGTAGTGGAAGTCAACCGAGTCAGCGCAGGATATGAAGATGATGGCCTTCATGACCGAGCCTTTCCTGGCAAATGTTGACTTCAACAGGGCGATCAAGGTGACCAGGCGCAACTTTGCCGGCACAATGATGCATGATTGCTTCAGTTGTGCAGGAGCGGAAAACGCCGCTTCGGTACTACCGGCCTCGGCATCCCTCTCCATGTCGGCCTTGGAGGCGTGAATGTGAATGGCATCCTCCAAACTGATCTCGCCCAGTTTCTGAACGTTCATCTTCATGGTTGCCGAGCACAGAACCGTAACTCTGCGTTTCGGCAAAGCCTTTTCAAGCACCAAGCCCTCCTCATTCGTGGCTGCCAGCTTGTCTGCTCGAATCTTGCCAACAATTGTGCGAATGTCGTCCTCGAAACCCATTTCCATCATTCTGTCGCCTTCGTCAAATACAAGCCACCGCACTGTGCCGACGTTCAAGACTTTGGTGTTGTCGAGATGATCTGTCAAGCGACCAGGCGTGGCGATCAAAATGTTGACACCCTTTCTGAGGCGCGCCTTCTCCGAATGCTTGCTCTCACCACCAATAACTGTAGTACAGACGAGCCATGGAGCGCAACGCAACACCTTCTCGAGCACCGCAGCGATCTGCTTGCACAGTTCGCGAGTGGGGGCAAGGATGATAGCGAAGAGGCCAGAATTTCGGTGTACTTTAATGCCGTTGGGCGTGCCATCCTCATTCAAGCTCAGTGCCATGATCCTGTGTACAATTGGCAAAAGGTATGCCAGCGTCTTTCCGGAGCCCGTCTCGGCTTGTAAAAACGCATCGCTATCATCCTTGATCAACTGGGGAATCGTATTTTTCTGAATGGCGGTCGGTGCCTTCATCTCAAGCTTCGTCGCCAAGTGCTGAGCAACTCTGGTGGACATTCCCAAGGTGCGAAAGTTCTCAGCTTCTTCTGAGAGGGGCGCATTCGAGGGTTTTGCGGGCTCGACTGCCTCGGGTGGGGGTTCGTCAAACTTGGTAACGGCTTGGGGGTTCGAGGTGAACAGGCTCGACGAGACGAGGCCGGTCTTGATGGCATGGCTGGGAACGTAGGGAGCGGATTCGGCAGTTCTTGGTATCTTTGCCTGTCGTTGTTCGGCGGCTCGATCGTCGGTGCGCAACCTTTTCGCCGGTCTGCTTAGATCGTAGGGAACTCGAGGCTTTGGTGACGGTGCAGTGGATGGCCCAGTTTGCGACGCCTGTTTGGCCAACCGATTGGCTTTGTTGCGCTCTCTCCATGTTCCGCCAGTGAACTTTTCTTTTCGTACCAACGGCGCGTCGCCGAGGTCAAAATTGATAAACATTCCATCGTCGGCCATATTTTGTTGTTGTTGTTGATCCGACTTTTGAGCTTTGTTTCTTTGTCGGATTTGACCGTTGGATTGACCAGACTGGCGCTGTGATTCCAGTCCAGGATTCATCTCGGCAGAAAAAAAAAGTTGGGCACCCCGCGAGCATCAAATTTAGTGGGTCCGCAACGCAATGGGCTCTCGCATTGGTGGAGAAGCTCGTTGCGGGGCTTCACCGCCTTCTGCACTCGCTTCCCAGGTGGACCCCAGCAGACGGGAGCTCAGGTCAGCTTCCAATCAATTTCCAGGCTGCTTGGGCAACCGCCTGGTCGTGCTGGTCTAAAAACTTGATTGCAGTTGGGATGAGCACCTATGGAAGCTAATTTTTGTATTTATTAAAAACATTGATATTTGTCTTGATCATTATAAGCATTTGCTTCATAAACATTACACCACGTCCAAAATTCTACCGTATTATGTATGTACATTGAATCTTCGCAATCCTGCTGTAATTACCCCAGCGATACCTCCTGAAACTGACCTCAGAATGGACTCGGTGCCATGTCGTGTCCATGTCCATGTCTTTTCTGGAACCCTTCAAACCCAATCTCTGCACTCGGTAGCCTCGACGCCCGCCTGTGGGGGTGCCCGTGATCCTCACTGGTGATCTTGGACGCGAGATTCTCTGCAAAGGGAGATCGTTTCCTGAGAGCCGGGCCATAAAAGTAAATAGCATACACTGCACACACCAGCACCAATGATATGCAGAACAAGATGGTGCTAGCAATCTCCAAGTGGCGCGCGCCGCCAATATTGGTGTAAAATGGTGTTGCCGGCACTGTCAGGATACCCGCAAGGAAATCACGAGACCAGCCATTCCCGCCCGTCGCCGATGCAGAATATGGACCATACGCGCAGATCATGTACTGTTCATTTGCATGTCAGCTAACAAGTCTGGGATGAGATGAAAGTGCAACACTTACGTCAATAGTTGCCATGTAGATGGAATAATTGGCAATGCCAATGATGGCAGATCCCACCATGGTCCCAATCCAGTGGATAGGCGGGCCACCAGACGTCCAGGCGAAAATGATCAACCCGATAGGCAAACAGGGAGCGGTCCATAACAACCACCAAAGACGAGATTCATATTGTGCATGCTCATCCCCCGGCTTCAGCGCGCGCTCTTTCCGATTGCGCCGGATGACTGGGATAAAGGAAACCCAGGCAATGATGTAACCGATGCCGATAGGAATGAACGAAAGCCCGAGCTGGATGGTGGAAAAGCCCCATTGTCTGTAGACCAGAGCAAACGATTGGATCTGCATAAAGATGAGGGCGTCTGAGAAACCCGAGAGCAGGGACAATGTCAGCACAATCGGTTCCGTCAGGAACATCCTGAACGGCCGAATCCACGTCCATATGAGCTCCTTGAAGGTGAAACGCCGCCAGAAAGGCAAAATTTCGTTGGGCCCATACAAGTTTGGCGCCTTGCCCGACCTTCGGCGCTTCTGTGCTATCCTGTCCAGCAATATTGTTGTCCTGGTCTCTGGAACAAAGAGGAGATGGAGAATCTGGACGAAGACGCCAAAGATGAGCTGAATCCAGATGGTCCATTTCCAGTCGAGGAAAACTTCGACGAAACCGCCAACGATGGGGCCGAGAATGGAACCGCCAACAGACGAAAACACAATATATGCAACGGCATATTGCTGGTTGTCGGGCTCAAAGATGTCTGCGATCATGCCTAGCGTGACACTACCACCAGCCGATGACAGCCCTCCCAGCGCGCGACCCACGAGAAGCGAGCCAAAGTTGGGAGCCAAGGCAACAGGGAGGCACCAGATATTGACCAAGCCAAGTGACAGTTGCAAAATGGGCTTGCGACCAAACTCTTCTGACCATGGTGCCCAGAGTTCGCATCCAAAAGCATAAGCAATGAGGAATATGGCTGCGCCAGCACGCGCTGCCTGGGCACTGACACCAAACTGCTCAGATATCCCACCAACTCCGTTCGAGTAGAGCGACGTGTTGAAGTTCATGGACGTTTGAACCAGGAAGATGATTGTAAGGATTGTCCATTTCTTTTCCGTGGAAAAGGAGAAGCCGAGTTCATCCCATGCGTCTTCCTCTTTCAGCTCGATCTTGTCGGTCGGTCCGGTGAGCGTTCTTGAAGGCCGCGGACGAGGCACATCTTGCTTGTTGGACAAGGCAGCCAGGGCCGTCTCATCGTGACTTGAGTCTGGTCTTTTTGGTGAGGATGTATCGAGGTCTGTTTGGTCACTGTCTTGGGGCTTCTCGGTGGCTGGGTCGGGCGCATGAGGACTTGGTGGCTCAGACATGACCATGACGTAGCTTAGTGTGCGTGTGTCTCTGGTTAATGCAGAAAGAATGTGAGAATAAAACTATTGTATTGGTGGATTAACAGTCCTAGAAGGCCGACAACGAATCTACGTAAAGATACGGGGGAAGAAACATGATGAGATAACGAAGAATGCCACCCAAAGCACAAGGTATGCCTATGGGTTCGTCATATATAACTTGATGACATCGCTTCGTTTTCTCAACCCCCCTGAGCCAAGCAACAACATCAGACAACGCGGGCATGGACCCGGTGACTCGGTGTTTGGCTAAAACCTAGAGGTAGAACGGGCCCTGAATCGCGGGTGCATTTATTAGCTTTGTTCCTGGAAAGGGCAAAACAATAAACCGAATTGCTGCAGCCATTTTCGTCAACTAGAGAGAGGAAAAACGGTGTGGATGAGAGCCGGATATGAGACGATCGAAGTCAATTCTTGGGATCTCGGCAAAGAGGGTCCCTGGAGGGAAAAGTCAGAACTTTGAAGTCGATCGGTAATTGAAGTATCTGAGATCAACACATGGCCAACGTCTCGTGATGCAAAAGAGACGGAGTTTAGGAACGTTGAATTTCAGGGACTTTTTTTGGACACTGTTGCCAAGGCGATGCCAAGAGTCTAGGTGCCGATCAAGAGTTGGCATGGGCTGCAGGGGTTTCCAGGCTTGCACAAGGCTATTCAATCTCAGATGCAAAAGAAAATCCGCATCGAGGCTTAAAAGCACCGAGATACGTATGGAATAATAATGGGGAGTTGGACGGGGTATTCGTATTATTTCGTTTTCGATCCGATCCAATGATTTGTGCCCTTTTTTTTTTTTTTTTTTTTTTTTTTTTTTTTTTTTTTTTTTTTTTTTTTAATGATAACGTCGACCGGTGGAGCAGGGGGCGGACCGCGGGGCAGGCGGGGCGGGC
>MU858944.1:0-44653 GCA_033297175.1 Cladorrhinum sp. PSN332
GTTGTTGTTGTTGTTGTTGTTGTTGTTGTTGTTGTTGTTGTTGTTGTTGTTGTTGTTGTTGTTGTTGTTGTTGTTGTTGTTGTTGTTGTTGTTGAGATGGAGAGATTGAATATGAGGAGTAAACTTCTTTTTTTGTCGGTTCTTTTGTGTGTTGGGGGGGGGGGGGGGATTCCGTAGCAAGTATGATATATATTATATGTATTGTCACAAGAAGTTACCATTATTGGTGCGTATGTAGTAGTAAGCAGGTGTATGTACTACACATGTTTTATTTCTTTTTTTAGGATGTTCTCGGGATGAAAACCAAGATTCTTTCTTAGAGAGGTAGATAAGTCGCCCCATTCCCTGTTAATATCCTTTTAATTGTTTGGGCAAGAAAGACACTTCGCGTTCAGGACAGGGCTGCGATTTCTTCCACGTCAGTGTCAGTGTCTTGAACAATAAGATGACACGAGCCCATCCATATCTTGAAGGAGATTCTCTTTTTTTTCTTCTTCTTTTTTCTTTTCTACTTTTTTTCTTGTTCCTTTTTCTTTTCTTCTTTTTTTCTTCTTCTTTTTGTGAGACAGGAAAGTTGTTACATCATAGATCGTACATGGAAATAGAAAGGTGTGGTTTTGTAATGATACACGGAAAGGGGTTATAAAGCTGCGTAAATATAAATATATATATATAAAAGGAGTCAAGAACGTATTTAAAGGTATTTCAACCCAAAAAAATGTATGTTGATTTAAAAAGGCCATTTAACTTGCTCCTTCTTTTGGTTTTACTTGACTTTGCTTTACTCTTTTTTTTTTTTTTTTTTTTTTTTTTTACCGCTTAATAATTAATAGTGAAGCGATTACTTGGAAACGTGATGTTTACAGGACAAAATAGAAGCTATAGTAAAGGGGAAAAGGAAAACACCCGTGATGCTATTAAATCTTCACTATTGTGCATGTACAACCGCCTGTCTGACTCCCAATACTGCTCTCAATCATGAGCTCTGATATAACTCCCTCTCTGCGGAGGAGGAGGTGGTGCTTTCTGGTAATAACTTTGAAGAAGAAAACACAAGGCCAGAAGCACGCCCAGAAAACCAAGGCCGGTCCCGAAATATTGGGCTGCACGATAGCCTTTAAGTATGTCGTAGCCTCCGTCGTTCGTGTGCTATGTAGTATTTTCGTCAGTGCCCATGAACATTAGTTGGTTGAGAAAAGGGTGGTAGAACACACCACTTCAATGGTGCCTGCGATACCGAGAGCAATGGAGATTCTGTGTGAACCGAACGGTCAGTTTTTTGACATCTTACCGATGAGATGCCATCTATAAGTAAACGTACGAGTAATTAACCGTAGTGACAACCAAACTCGCCGCAATACCCTGGTGTTCCTTGGAGACACTATTACTCAACAAAATCGTAGCCTTGGTTTTTGCAAAGTCAGCATAAATATTAAGGGGGCAAAAGTGAAAAACGAAAAAGTAAAACGAACCGCAGGATTGCTCATATCCATTCCCTATCAACACCAGTCAGTATACCCTCTCCCTGCAAGGTAATCTATATAGGAAAAGAAAAAGAGAGACTCACAAAAGGCATAATCAAGATTCCAAAAAACGTATTCAGCCAATAACTCTGGCTCACCGGCGCCGTAGCCAACAACAAGCTCCCAACGAAAAACGCGCACATGCTTATCAACATGATCCAGTGCGGTTTTATCTTTGAGATCAGAAACCCGGCAAGAATAGAAGCTGCTAGACCACATATGGGCCTTTTTCCATCAAGTCATGTCATCAGCACACACACCCCGTATCAACAAGTCCCATATTGCTGGGAAGAAACTCACGCAGGAATAAACCCAACCGAAGTCAAAACTGGTCCCCATCCCCTCATCATCTCCTCAAACCGGCAGCAATAGTAAACCCAGATGCTAAAACACCCCCACCCGGCGCCCGTACAACCGAGAACAAAATTCGTGGCCGGTTTCATGGCTTTTATAGGTATCAAGGGATACACCGCCGACTTCCACTCGTGCCACACAAACGCTGCCAACAGTAACAACCCGATGATCAGCAAGAAGTACGTGTAGGGAGTCTTCCACGAGACTATCGGGGCTTGGTTGAAGGCAAAATTGAGGAGCACCAGCCCGGAAACGCCCAGGAGCATGCCGCAGGCGTCCAGTTGCGTCCATAACCTCTCGGCGGGTTTGTATCCAGATGGGCCGGTAGGCGGAAGAACGAAGAGGGAGAGGATGCCGAGGAGAAAACAAAAGATGGAGAGGACGTAGAATGCCCACGGCCACGAGTTGGGTCCCCGAACGGCGAAGAGGGAGGAAAAGATGGCGCCAGAAACAAAACCCAGCGGTGCGGAGGCTCCAAAAAGGCAGAGGACCATGTTCTTCCTCACGCTCGGCGGGTACGTCCGTCCGAGCAAAGCCTGGCCGCTGGGCACGAGAAGGGCTGGCCCGATTCCCTATAATTATCATTACATCATCAGAATTTTTTGTGCTAGTGTTTGTTTGTTTGTTTGTTTGTTTGTTTGTTTGTTTGTTTGTAAACTCACTTGAAGTCCCCGTCCGACGCAAAAAAATACCGCACCCTTTCCCCCGTTTCCGTTTCCGTTTCCATTTCCATTCCCGCTTCCCTCAGCATAAACACTCAACCCGCTCGCGAGACTCCAGATGCCAAACCAAACCCAACCCGCCACAAACACTTTTCTGTGGCCAAACAGATCCCCCACCCGCCCGCTGGGCAGGACAAAAGTGGCGCTCGTCAGCCCGTAAGCGGCCGAGTACCAAGGGACCGCCGTGCCCCGGGGATCTGACGATATAAAGGAGCGCGAGATTATGCTGGAGGGGACCATCGCCTGAGCTAGGCCGGCGAGCATTAGGACTTGGGCCAGGCAGATCAGAAGGACGAAGAGGATCTCGTGCAAGGGGGATGTAAGAGAGGGAGGACGGGTGACTGTTGTTGAAGTTGGTGGGGAGGAAGAGGGGAGGGGAGGGGGAGGAGAGGAAGATTTGGAAGCAGATGATGAATGGGGAGACTTGGAGATGGGGACTGGTTTTCGTGCTGGGATTGGCTTGGGTAGGGGAGAAGGGGATTGAGAAGAATGTGGGAAGTAATAGGATAAAAGGGAGGTGGAGGAGTCTGCTGGGTCGGGGATTATGGTTGAGGTTGAGTCGTTGTGTTGGAGGAGGGTAGGTTGGAGGGCTAGGTGGGTGGATTCGTTGTAGTAGTAGCAGTCGGAGGAGTTGTCCGCGACTATTGTCGTATTTGGTAGGTGGGCGTGTGGGGGAGGTGCAGGACGGAGGTGCTCGAGTTCGACTTCGGGGTATTGATTCTGAGAACTGTGTCTACTCCGGTGGGAAGAAGTCCTTTGGTTGATTTGTATTCTTCCCTGCGCAGGCCGGGTGATAATAGGCTTCATCGGTGGCGGCGGTGGTGTCCTGCTCCTGGTCGACAACTCTGATCTTCTCGCCCGTCGTGGTGACGAATCAGCAGTCACCGAACTGCCCGATGGGCTTGATCCCGCATGACTTCTAAACGGATTTTCTGACCCTCTTGCTGCACTATCCCTCGTGGATGAGCTGGAAGGCGGCAACCCCATCGACACAGGCCTCTCCCTCACATTCCCCTGCAGTAAATCCCTCCCTTTGGCAATCCTGCTCAACGGACTCTCATCCTGCACCGTATCCGCCCTTTTCCTCCTCATAACCCTCTTCTCTTCTGATCCAGCACCACTGTCCCTATCCATCAGCAACCTCAATGAAGCGCTCGCTATAGCCATCCCATCCGCTGCTCTTTGCACATCCTCCACCCACGAGGATGAGCGTTGTCGTTTGTTGTCCATGATTGACGAGATCTGCTGTGTGATTGAAGGGTAGCTTCCTGCTAGACAAAAAAAGCAAGAAGAAGTTGAGTGGTAATCAAAAGTTGAACAGGACGCGAAGAGAAGAATCAAACAACAATCAAGTCTAAGTAAGTAAGTTCCCTCCCAGCCATCAATCAGACTCCCAAACTACGCAAGTCCGCGAACGGATATCTCGTGCCGTGACAGGTCCGATCCGATCAAGGGAGGCTGGCTTTTAGTTCGGGCTCTGGATCTGCGAGATCCTTCGTAAAGTCTCTCATGCAGCCGTATCCAAGATGGTATAAACGCCATGATTGTGCTTGAGCACACGTTCTTACAAGGATCAGTCACGATGGACATCCTTCCCTCGTGACCTCAACCTCGTTGAAAAAAGCTGTGCTCAGACACCCGACTAACTGTTTCACGGGAGACTGGCATTAGCCAGATACAAACTCTAAAGCCAAACTTCAATCTCGATTCCAAGTCACCAACAAAAAACTACTCCAAGTAAAGAGGTTGACTAAACTTAGCAACAAGACTAGGCATTGCAGGTAAAACCCAAAAATAACCGACACCCCCAATGATCACTCTTTGAAACATGCCACATGAAAAAAAAAAAAAGGAAAGAAAAAAGGCAAGTATCGATTGGGCTGCTGCTGTGGTCTAAAAACACATCCGGGGCAGCAAAACCCCCTTCTCCTCTTCAAGAACAATGATGATCTGGAGACTAAAATCTAGACAGACAGAGAGAGAGAGAGCGAGCTCAAAACAACAATAACAATACCACAAAAAGTCTCAAATACCCGTTGTGGAAGCCTTTGGATACTCTCCCGGAATGTGAAGATGTGAAATAGTCGGGGCACTGTCGGTTCGAGTCGCCGTCGCAAGTTTCTCGTCTCCATTCAACTCACGTGGAATTCCATCTCCTCTCCCACCGCTCACTGTAGCTACGCCGTGTGGGGTGGTGGTATATATCTGTCCGTTACCGGCATCCGCTCCGTCGGATAACGTCTGCGCCTGGTTTCTGTGAACCAGAACGTGCACCGGGGCTGGCTCTGCCCACACAGGACCATCGTTGGTTTTGAATCCTCCCCGATGAAACCCATTCGAATTGGAATAAGCGGAATCGACGATAGATCCAGCGCGTTGGCCATTTTGACCGTTATACCCTTCCACAATTTCCCCCTGCTCGGGCGACCGCACTACTAGCCGCTCACCGTTATAAGTTTGCTGGAAAACATCATAGTGACTCCCAGGAAGGGCACCGGCAGCGGCGATGACGTCGTGATCGTGGTGTTGTTGTTCGTTGTAACCATTATGACCGGAGCTTACACTAATGGGCGAAGTTGGGACCTGTAAGCCTCTTTGCGCATTAACCGTGAGGTCAGATGGGAATCTCCCACCTGAAGGACGTCGTTGCAGGGAGTCTTGCCTCGGCTGCTGCTGTTGATTGACGGATGCGGCGTTTGCCATGAATGGAGGATCCTCGTCATCATCGACAACTCCGTCGCTGCTAAGGGACGACCTTCCGGATGATCGACTAATGCTTCGGCTGTTACCTCGAACGAGATTGCTTCGTTCCTCGGGAGTTCGTTCGGTCAGGGTTTTGATATCTTCGTACCAAGCCATCATCGTATCATGGCTTTCGGCGCGGAATATCCAGGTGTGACCACGGTGCATGGATCCGGTCTGTCGGCCTTTGAGGACAAATTTATTCGACGAGCCGCCTTCGTCTGAATGGGATCCTAGTTTCTGCTCGGGAAGGTAAAGGGACATGACGGGCGCCTGCGTCTTGTCTGCTGACTTGAATTCGTGGAGGTGAGTAGGAGAAAGGACATACCATCCGGCCGTGTAGCTCTTGAGGTACTTGCTTTTGCGCTCCAACAGGCCTGCTCGGATCTCCTGGGAGGCGTAATGGTCCCGTCCAGGGTACTCAATGAATTCGGCCGATCTCATGGGAAGCTCCGGATCCACAAATCTCTCGTCCCTGTGAACAAATGAAGCCCACTCTGTGTCTTTGGGCATCGTGATGGGTCCTAGTCGTAGGTCCTCGATAGCTGAGTAGGCGGAATCTGCTTCCCGTTTGAGGATACTGGCATAGGCGTTGTAGGATTTCTGAATCTCGCCTACAACAATGGACTCGAGCTCCTTCCCAGAGTTCTCCAAGTTCAGGTATGCCTGAATGATGTTAGACAGGAACGCTTGTTCCCACTCTGCGCAAATAACATACCTGGTGAAGATAGTTCTCTTCGTCAATTTGTCTCTCAAGTTGGCGATCAACAGCCAATCTTAGCAGGTATGGATCTTGCTTGCCAGTCGTCAGGGAGGTATCGAGTTCAGTTTGTCCAAGAACCTCTTGTAAGTGGGTGACAGCTCTGCGTGTTGCCTCCATCTCCTTATCGACCGAGTTCTTGAAGTCTCCCGAGAGATTCTTGATTTCCTTGATCTTCTGATGAAGATCACTTCGAAGTCCCGTCAGAGCCAGAATGACATCCTCTTCTATCTCCCTTGCCTTGTTCGCCTCAATGATTGCCTGTTTGTTGTGGCCCCGCAAGATTTGCAGCGCATCATCCAGCCCGCCAGACGCCAGAAAGCCTGGAGGTGTTGAGATATTGTTCAAGACATTGCCGAGCTTTATTAGGGACTTTGATCGATGTTCGTAGTGTGCTTGGACCTCTCTAAAGTAGGTAATCAGGTCTTTCAACATCTTTCGCCAGGCTACCGACAGTCAGCAACATATCTCCAGCGGGTATTGGTAGATGACATACCTTGAAACCGGTTGGCGAGAACCTCTGTTGGATTACCGGCGGTAGGCACTGGGCAATAGAAGGCGCTATGTAGCTCGTCCTGGTCCGTGGTCGTCTGAAGAGCCAAACTCCTGACACTGCCAGCTTTCATACTCCGGCGGCTGCCACTCCGCTTCAAGCTCCCGCTACGGCGCAATGATGCCTTCTTTTTCAACGTATTACCGCGGGACAGGGAAGTGGCACCATCACCGGTGACTCCAATGAAGGAACCGGCATACGAACTTGACCGCTGCATGTTGTTGTTTCCTGTGGCTTCCGCAATTGAACTTCCTCGCTGGCTGGCATCCCACTCTTCAGTGAACTTGGTCGGACGGGTAGCTATTGGAGCGACTATCTGGCCGTCGTACTCGACCTGTGAGTTGGCAAGAGTATTGGAAAGTGTTTCGGCATCGGCGCCAGCCGTGGGGGCATGGGATTGCTGCTGCTGCTGGGGGAAATAACTCGTTGGAGGGTAACCACGCTCTTGGCCGGCGTAGGGCGAGGGGACAGTGCCGACGGGAGATTTGGCGGTCGACATGGTCGATGCTAATGCGATGCGCTCGTGGACATATGTGAGCGTGACTTATGACTTAGTGGCTTGATCAATTGCGGTCGGCTCGCTTGACTCGTTGTTAGATCCGTGTATCATTGACCGACTGCAGGACGGAGGGAATTCGGTGCGAAAGATATGGGGTGATAATTGGGGCAAAATGAACAGGAAACGCACCATGCGAAAAGATGCGACAAGCGGAACGACACTCTCACCGGTCTCTGTTGCGTTGCTGTTGATATGTCGGTTGGATATTTAGGAAGTGGTTTTTATTGAGAGAGTCGGGACTGTATGGTACGTAAAAAGGAGAATTAAAGGGGAAAGAGGGGTGGGGGGGGGGGGGGGCGCAATGGAGGTAAGAGTAGTAGTGGTGTAAGAGAATGAATGATCAGAGGTTCTGGGCGGTGATGTCGACGTCGTCGGTGTTGCGATGCGCTGCTTGGCGAAATGTCCCTTTTGGGTAAGGAGCTGGGGTTGAGATGGAGTCGCCCGGAGACTGGGGTACAAGCTGTCACTTTTGCTGCGAACGGTGATCTGGATCTCCGCCAAAAAAAAAATACGCTTGCTGCTGCTGCTTGTGGAAACCCTGGAACCCGGCTGAAATTCTTGTACTTGATGATGTTGATTCTTTCGATACGTTTGTAAATTGACAGAGAGATTGTGTTGGTTACCTCCCGAAGCCGGTAATAAAGGCTCACAGCCGAAAATGAGTTCCATCCGTCATTGTAATACGTTCGCTCATTACCGAGAAAACTGCACCAATGGGTGGATGATCAACTGATGGTGATTGATTGAGATTGTGGGAAGAAACTCCAATTTGGTGTCGCATCGAATTCAGAGCAGGCTTGAAGTACAGTCTTCTGTTGCACATGCCAACCCATGATGAATCCGATCATGGCTTTGTGCGATGACGTATGCCAACTTGGACCCCTCCCGTCCTTCAGCGGATAGTCTTGAGATACATATGATCAGGTACAATGCCAAGAGCTTATCTGGCTTCCATTCACCCATCCACACCATTCGCTGCGTCATCACCACACGCGTGTGCTTTTCGGGAAGGGCATTAATAACAAGAGTTTTTAAGATTCTGTCCTCTTTCGGATGGAGCCTTTCATCATCTTCTTTCAACATATCTGCGGAGCCAAAGCAATCATCAAATTAAACTATAAGCTCAAAAATAGAAACAAGCAGACAACTAAAATATGATCTTTTGAAATATTTGACACACTTTTGCAAGACTGAAGAAACCAATGGTCCACACCAACAACCCTACCCCCATTCCATGATGACTTGACATCCAGCCTAACAACAACAACCCCTTTTCTATTTTTCTCTTCCCCTTGTAGACCATCAGTCTTATCGGAATGCAATGAAATAAAAGGAGCGAAAAGAAAAGACAAATAAAACCACACAATCGTAAATCACACAGCGGACTCCCACTATGTACGGCGACCCCTCCTACCGTCCATACCACTCATCCACGGTCACTTACACACATTTAGGCAACGAATCTCCGGCGCTTAAGCCGAGCAAGTCTCGCCGCCTTCCCGACATTGGCAGCCGCACCAGCATCGGCCCCAGCAGCAGCACCAGCCTGAGCCTCAGCAGCAGCACCGGCCTGAGCCTGATCACCGCCTTGCTGAGCTTGATCACCCTGCTGACCCTGCTGACCCTGTTGTTCCTGTCCTTGGCCTCCATTGCCATTATCGTTGTTCTTCTTGCCGTTGCGTCTGCCGCCGTTCTTCTTGCCTTCCTGGCCAGCCTGCTCGCCACCTTGTTGCTCACCAGTGTTGCCACCCTGTTGGCCTTGGTTGGCACCGTCTTGATTAGCATCCTGGTTTGCACCATTGTTGGCAGCGTTGTTACCGGCTTGGTTGACGTCCTGGTTAGCAGCGTTGTTGCCCGCGTTGTTACCATTCTGGTTATTGCCAGCTTCATTCCCGGCCTGGTTCTCGCCGCCTTGCTGCTCGGCATTGTTGCCAGCTTGATTTCCAGCTTGATTTCCAGCTTGATTTCCAGCTTGGTTGCCAGCCTGGTTTCCGGCTTGATTCCCTGCCTGGTTACCTGCCTGATTGCCTGCCTGGTTACCTGCCTGGTTACCTGCCTGATTGCCTGCCTGGTTACCTGCCTGATTGCCGGCCTGATTGCCGGCCTGATTGCCGGCCTGGTTGGCACCATTGTTACCGGCATTGTTACCGTTCTGGTTATTGCCTGCCTGGTTCCCGGCCTGGTTCTCGCCGTTCTGGTTGGCACCGTTGTTGTTGTTGTTGTTGTTATTATTATTATTATTACCGTTGTTGTTATTGTTGTTGTTATTGTTGTTGTTACCCGCGTTGTTGCCCGCATTGTTAGCAGCATTGTCACCGGCATTTCCACCCGGGTTGGGCGCGCCGGGGCCGAGGGCGACAGCATCAGCAATCAACTGCTGTGCCGCGAGGCCCTTTTCTCCGTTGTTGGCAGCCTCGTTAAGAGCGCCTCCATTTCCTTCGACAGTGAACCTCACACAGTCATCCTGGGCCCCACGCTGAGCGACAGGCATAACGACAGGCTGATGGTTGGCAGCAGATGTAAGGGTGCAGACACGGTAATTTCCGGCTGGCAGACCACCAGTCACCACTGCTGAAAGCTGACCCTGACCATTGCCAGCATCGTTGATACCCTTGAAGAAGGCGAACACTTCCGGATCCAGGGGCTGTTGAGGGTTCAGGTTGTTCCCCGTATCCTGGACTGTGACATGGGTGTGGCCGACGATGTTTCCGTTGTTTAACTGTTGGGGCGCAGAATAGTAGGTTGCTGCAGCGTTGGTAAATGCGCCAGCTTGCAAATTCTGGACTTGAACAGTGATGTTGAAGTCTTGCCCGGCCTGAATGGTGCCACCGTTGGGAGGGTTCAGGATGACAGAAGAGACCATCCTGTCTTTGGAAGGAATTTGTCCCATCACTAAAACACAAATTAGAAGAGCTCATCTTGAACACCTGATTCTTGATACATACCAATGCCATTGCAGGAGCCAGCCGTAATCTGGAGACCGTTGGTGAGTTCCTGACCCTTGCAGAAGTTGATGAAATTGTTTTGCGAGGTTGCTGAAGCCGCCTGAACAGCGTCGGCACCCAGTGAGTTCTTTCCATCTGTGAAAGAACCTTGCTGAATTACATCGGGATCGAGTGTAGTGCCACCCTCGTTGTTGTTGTTGTTGTTGTTGCCACCGTTACCACCACCGCCTCCACCATTGTTATTACCATTATTATTATTCCCCTGTCCCTGTGCCTGCGCAAGGGCCACCGCAAACAGCGTTGAGAAACCGAGAAGTTGCTTGATAGACATGCTTAGAAGCTATGTCAAACAAGACTGGAAAGAGCGTTCTGAAACAAAAGAGTGTTGAAAAGATACACGATCAACGCGATCTAGCACTGACTAGCAGCTGGGGCAAAAGAAGGCAAGGGAAGGACGGGAAGAAAAGAACCCAAAAGAAAACCATCAGAGGTTGGGGAGGTGGTAAGAAAAGAAAGGCACACGGTCTTGACTTCAAGATACCGGAGACAAAGAAGAGTTATAATAAGAGAGACAGACGTATTGGAATTTAGTCTGGGCAGGCTGGTTGACCAGAATGGGAGACCGCGTTGCTTCGCATTACCTGCGCGGCCGCATCGACGTTCTCGAAACGAGTCACAAGGAGCAGTCTGAGAAAATTATGAGTGTGCAAGGTCAAGAAGGCTCAGGATAGCCGTGCATAGAGTGGTTGCTCATGTTGCGCCGAGAGGGAAGACGAAGGGGGATGGCGGGCGACAGACCGGGCGAACCAAGGAGATCAGACGAGCTGGAGTTAGCGATACCGTAGCAGGAGATTCCACAGAGACGAGGAGGGCGGAATGCAAGATCTTTCGTCTGGGGAGGATTCAGCACAGTATCGGCCATGTCGGTCGTGTCGAAGGGCGTAGGAGGTATTGGAGACGTAACGGCCATGAACATCGGCCCTAGAGGGGATGGTGATCGCACAAGATGGGTAGCAAGGCGTGCAAGGCCATGAGGGGCCAACATATGAAGGACCTAGTTGCGATGTGCGATGTGCAAATGTAAAAGAGGGAAATGATTACACATATACCTACCTACATCAATTGTATTCTTCGACGGCGGCGTGGTTCTGCGTATCGTCTCGGAGTTAAAGTTGGAATACTGTGATAAGCTCGAGTCGGTTTCATCCATGCAAGCGGATGAGAGTGCCGAGAAACTCCGGAATCAGCCATTCGACCGTTCAAAAAAGCACGGACGCCGAACTTCGGCCTTGAGCAGATGAAACAGAACCCCCGTCACAGGTGGAAACACTGGAACCGCGGGGCTGGTGGACCAGTCAGGTGGATAGGACCCCACACAAAGATCTCTTTTGAGATCGTTCCCCAGTTTTCCCCAAAAAGTCGAGAGACACAAAGCTTGTGGCAATCAAAACAGAGTAGGGCAACACACAGAAACAATGTCTCTGGTGTAACAGTTTCTTATCTTCAACTCGGAATGATGTGGAATTGCAAAGAGGATGGAGTGTCACTCACAACACCAAGCTGTCTTGAAGTATGGCCTGGGACCCGATCTGAGGGGTCAGGGACCGGCTCTGTGTAGCCGTGGTGATGATGAAAGGGACCGAGATCTGTGGCCTACCTCCCTTTTGGCAGATATTATTCCCACACTCAATGCCAAGCATAAAACGGTCACATGCGACTGGGGAGAAAGCTTTCTGAAGTTGGGGATCACCAGAATCCGGGGCGTACACTATCAGCGAACCGTTCGAACGCCATGTCGAATGCGGTTTTCTGGGCACGTGGGCAAATGCATCTCAAGGCCGATGTAGGAGACCAGTAAATTGGCCATGTGTTTGCAAATTCCTTTGTCTGGGAACTCTCGTCCTTCTCTCAATCTCCCCATCTCTCCACACCGCTTACACATGGACTTTGTGTATGCGGACGATGTGTTCACTGAGCAAAAATCCATGCTCCACGTTCGTTGAAGGTAAAGTCACCGATTGGTTTGCCGAGTGTGCTGAGCCTCAATACAACATCCGATCTGACCTCCTCCATCACTGCATATGAGAAACTGCCCGTAGAACCAACCGCCTCTTGTCATGATGGCCGTTTCTGGAGAATCTAGAGACCGAGAGGCTGGAGCAAATCTGTCCTTTTGGAGCTTAGGGAATGGTTTTTTTTTGTTAGTTGTCATCGTGCTCGATGGGACATCAGAGGGTATCGGGACGAGAGAGACATATTGTGCCAAAGAAACTTGTAATAACAAAAGCTACAACAATATTAAGACATCAAAGGCCCGAGTAACATTGTTGGAAACTCCCGATTACTCCGCCAACAGCTCATCTGAACCCCCGATATCTTCCAAAGACTCCGCATCTATCCGTCACAATTCAAGCCCGGCTATCGCTCCAAGCTATACCCGAGTGACTGCAGTGGTTCGGCGCTTTTCTCTTTCGGTTATTAAACCCTGGTCCCTTTCCCCTCCGAAAACACATGTCCAGGTTGCTGGGATTTTTTTTTTCGAGATACAAAATCTGCTCACATCCCTCCTCAGCAACCTCACACCGCTGATTTCTTTCCTCATTCAACCTCTCTTCTCTCTACCTTGATCGATCCTCCCTGACTCGGATTCCCCATATACTCCACTAAACTGGTTATTGTAACGTCTTGTTTTTTATACCAACCTCCAGACCCCTCCTCCCAATCCACACACGAAAACATGTCTTCCTCACCTGAATACCGGGCAGGCAAGCGGCCGCGTAAGTCGATAATTGCGGTTTTCCCCTCCTTGCACTGTTATTCATTGCACAAGAACGGTCCCCAGACAATCCAGTTGGACGTTGAAGACATTTCGACCTGGAAAAAAGGCTGAAAAACACTCATGAACCTCGATGGATTTGGTGTTAGCCCTTTTTTTTTTTTTTCATGTGGAATGCTGCAATTGACATTTGTTGAGCACGAACCACAGGACAGAGAAAAAAAATTGGCGGCCGTTGGGACGACCCCACTTTCAGTCAGGTGCTAAAATCATCCAACTGGTCGGGTTTTCCCCTCGGACAATGCCTTCTTCTCTCTTTTCCTTGTCCAGGCCGTCTGTCGATTAAATTAATCCACGGGATCGCTTGGCGTTGTTTTGCAGAATACCGAACCGACAAAGAAACTCAAAAAATAACACAAGTCTGACCTTGCATTCAACATGACAGGTACCCAGTCGCTACCTCCCCCGGCTTTGCCCCAGCTCGTGGCAGAGCAGCACACGCCCATCCCACCCACCGATAAGGACACCAAGCGTCTAATTGTCGTCCTCTCCAATGCCAGCCTTGAAACCTACAAGGCATCGCACGGCGGTGGTGCTGGCCGCATGGGTGTGCAGAGGGAGGATAAGTACTCGTTGCTCAACAGCGATGAGCACATTGGTGTCATGCGCAAGATGAACAGAGATATCAGTGACGCCCGTCCCGATATTACACACCAGGTTTGCATTTCACCCGGAATTTTCCCCTGCGACTGCAACGTCGACGGCTGATGCTTAGAATTCTTTCCCTAGTGCCTGCTCACCCTCCTCGACTCTCCAGTCAACAAGGCTGGAAAGCTTCAGATTTATATCCAGACCGCCAAGGGTGTCCTCATTGAGGTTTCTCCGTCTGTCCGTATTCCACGAACATTCAAGCGATTTGCTGGTCTTATGGTGCAGCTCCTGCACCGTCTTTCAATCAAGGGCGCCAACTCGCAGGAGAAGCTCCTCAAGGTCATCCAAAACCCAATTAGCGACCACCTCCCACCAAACTGCCGCAAGGTGACTCTCAGTTTCGATGCGCCCTTGGTTCGGGTTCGCGATTACGTTGACGGTCTTGGAGCCAACGAGAGCATCTGCGTCTTCGTCGGTGCCATGGCGAAGGGTGCGGATAACTTCGCCGACGAGTATGTGGACGAGAAGATCTCTATCAGCAACTACAGTCTCTCGGCCAGCGTTGCCTGCAGCAAGTTCTGCCACGCTGCCGAGGACTGCTGGGACATCCTCTAGTCGGAAAGCGACACATTCGGCCACATCGACATAGGAAATGGGGGATAGATGAAAAGATCTGTCAGACTTCTCCATCTTCAGCCCTGGAGGTGGGGAACTGCGGGAGCGGTGAGCCTGTTTCGTGATACAACATCGCGGTCAACGGCCACTGCCTTCCGGAACTTGGGTCGCCTGAACTTGAGCTGTCGGTGTTTTTGCAACCAAAACATGGGGCGTTCAACAACGGACTCAAGACGCTTTCGTCGTCTGCGTGGTGCCAACTCAACTTGGCCTACGTTTTCCCCCTTTTCTTCTTATTTTTCTCTTCTTTTTCACCTTTTTCATCTTACACAAGTTTCAACTAACCCCTCACTACCCACACCTACTGGGATATAAAAATATTCCATTTAGCACAATTTACGTATCTCGGGGCTGGACAGGACACGATTTGGAGAATATGCATTTCGGGTCGGACCATAATTCAAGTGTGGTACGGGAGGTAGCTTTAATTGCAATGAATGAATCGCTTTGTTTTAATACCTGTTCAGTATCTGCTGTAATCTCTCTTGTGTCCCGGTCTTTCCGTTTGTTGACCGCTTGTTTTGGACCCGACTGCTGCAAGGCACCTACCTGTATTCGAACGAAAAGCATGGGCAATGGACCAAAATAGTGCTTGGGGGCATAGCGACAAAAAGGCTGAGTCGGCTTCAAATACAAAAATGCTGTGTGCCCAGGTTTGCTGATGCTGACAGTCTGCCTTCTTGGTTACTAACGAAGAGAGCGATCCCCAGAAAAGGCTTAGCCGTCTTCCGTGGAGGGATTGACTCTTCTCATAGGTTCCCCCGGTGCTCCCCATTTCTTGTGATACCCTACCGCGTATGGAATACCGCAGGTCTGTATCGCCTAGTCAGCACCAGGTCAATCGGCAGGCCCCCGTAACTCCCGCAGGACGCAGTATCACGCAGCAAGGCGGCCTCACACCGAACCGCATGCAATCAATCTCCATCCAGCACACTTTCTAGCCAATCAGTTTCCAGGGACCGGAGCTTGGCTTCAAAGTCTGCCGCCTACAACCATTGGATATCACTTCCGGTCCGTTTTTTCCCTACTGCTTTCCCCGCCTTCAGTTGTGACCATCCAGAGTCATGCTCAAACTGGAGCTCACTTACGACAACCTGTCGATCCGATCCACAGCGGTGTAGGTCCAGTCCAGTCCTCATCCGGAATCTCAGCTCACAAATCTCTACGTTGGAGGTTCCGGAATGCCAATAGACCGCGGGCTGCCTCCGAATTGTCACGCACTCAGTCACTCATTCAGTCACTCAAAGCTTGATGCCAAGATCGAGACCAGGGCCAAAAAACCGTTTGCTCTTCTGAGGGGCAAAGACAAGCAGCACAACTGCGTGTTACTCTAAAGCGAAACGATGGGATTTGTGGGGCTGCTTAGATTCCTTGGCACAAAATGGGGATCATGTCTCAACGTGGCATTCTCTGAGAGCAACGAGCCGCGATCACAGGGGGTACCAATCGAGTGTCTTTTTGTGACTGCGTCACAGCCTCCAGATGCCGGCACAACCTGTGCAAGCCCTGGTTTGGTTTTCAGGCCTCAATCGTCATGCAAATGCAGGCAACACCGTGAATTATGTTGCACAACTTGCCCGTGTAAGACGGCAGACGAGATGGGATCAAAAGAGTTGTGCAGATTTCATGTTCACTCAGTTTGCCCAGCATCGAGTCTCGTCGTTCCACTTCCCGAGATGTCACTGCTCCAAAAAGAAAAAAAATCATCCTGTCGGGAGCGGGGTCCAAGACCAAAAAGGTTCCAGGATATTTTGCCCGGCCTCTAGGTTGGGCAGCTATGGCAGCAGCAGAAGCAGTAACAGCAGCAGACAGTTCATGCCTCCTGCCATGCCTGTCCTGGATAATCTCAGTGCACCTTCCGTCCCCTCCTCAAGCGAGCGAGCAGAGTGGCAGATCATTTCAATGTTGTAGGGGAAGGGGGCATTGCGCTCTTTTGTGTGCATTTCGTTTGGATTTCGTCTCTCTCTCGCCTCCAACTTTCCAGTTTCACCGAGGCACAGAAATCTCGTTTTTCACTTCTTTTTTTTTTTCTTCTTCCCATTTTGCCTCGGACCATCTGTCCAGGCCAGCAATCAGTCTTCCATCAAACCACCAAACCCATCTATCCACACAAATCCGCAAAAAAACCAAGTTAGTGATGCTTGACACGTCCGTGGCGCTGCTTGCTTGGATGGATCTCAGCTCACGGTAAAACCCCTGTCCCAGCTTGCCTTGTCACGCCACGGGCCACGGCGAGCCCTGAAGACCAACTAAGCACACACACGCGCGCCAGAGTGTATCACACCCCCTCAAGGCTTTCTGGTTCTTTTGGGCTTCCACTTCGACACTTTCCCGTCCCGGTTCCACTACAGCCCTTTTCGGCCCCAGGTTGCTGCCTCTTGGTGAGGAGTAGCGACGGGGATTGAGGTTGTAATAATGTCCCGTCTCCCCTTCCTCGAGGTTGAACACCTCCCATCCTCATCTTCATTCTACTCGGCCGTTCTCCAGCCGCTCGACTTGTTCTTTCTAGGCTCAGAACGAGGCCACTTCCCAGTATCCACATACGGCAATCCATCAGGAGAGCCAATCCTCCAACTTCGCCAGGTGGTCGCCAGCAGGGATAGACCCCTAAAGCGCTCACGCATTGTGCTCAGTGCTCCCTCTGCGGCCGCGACCGACGAGGCCTTCAAGTTTGCGCGACGAGCCAATCCAGACCTCGAAGACGAGCATCTGCGCCACCCCGACGAGGCCTACCCGGCTCCCAGTGGCGTGTCCGCCCACCGTCGGATCATTGCCGGTGGCGGACTCCATGTCTTTATAAGTGACTTTGACGAGAACATTATGGAAATTGTCTACCAACCTCCACCTCAATATCCTTCACACTACAACGGCTCTACTGTGCGACAGACTAGGTCGACATCCCAAGAGGCGAGCCGCATCCTTACCTGGAACTTTGACGTCGCAGGTTCATCCGCGCCTTCACCTGTTGGTCCCGGCACAGCATACAGCGGACCCGCCCGCGCCGCCCCGAGACAACCAGCCGGCTATCTCGAAGACGCAGAGGAGCCCCAACCAGCACTCAGACGCAGTCTCACAACGAGCAACTCAACCTACGAACCCGCTGCCTCGGCAAGAGAGAATTCTACCGGGTTGAGCGCCGGTGCAGTGGTTGGAACCCTTCTCGGAGTCGCTGCTGCGGGTGCTGCCGCACTCACCACCTACAACATGGTCAAGAGCGATCGTCGAGCTCCCTACTCGGGAGACTACGACTCGCCGGCATCCTTCAGTCGCCGGTCCACCATTCCAGACAAATACGACCCATACTCGGACCGCAAGGGCCGATACAGTGACCTGGACTACTCTGCCGACAGGCCTCGCTATTCAGAGGACTACCCGTCAACTTCCGACTACCGCCGGCCTCCTCCAGATTACATTGCGCGATACAGCCAGGTCGACTCCCCATCACGAAGTAGAGGAATGGACGATGATTACTTTGATGATTCGAGGGGCCGACATTCATCTTCGCGGTCGCGAACATCCTTGCGGCCTCGCAGCGAGGCAGCAAACGACAGGGACCCATACCTGACGGCAGAGACGGAACAGCGCGCCTGGTCAAGCTCCAAACCTTCGAGACATCCGCCCATCGTCCAACGCAGCTACACATACGACACCCCGGAAAAGGATACATATGTCTCTTCGCGCACCATCCGCGCACCACCACCAGATCCTTACATGGCACCGCCGGTCTCGAGATCCGGTAGCCGCGTCACTACTACGACGTACAAGGTCACCGGAGGTCCTCGAGCGTACGACCGGCAGGACAGCTACAGCTCGTCACGCTATGCCCCTATTGCAGATAGCAGACCACCAGCGTATTTGTCGCGTGGCTATTCTGACATGCCATCAACTCGAACCGGAACCTATTTCTCATCTCGTCAGCCGCTTCCGCGGAGCGCCAGTGGTGGTCACTCGAGATGGGAGCCGGAGGAGGATGACGATGACGATGCGGACAGCATTGCACCGAGCGACAGTATCAGCTGTGTTGGCAGCAGGAGGAGTCGTTAGGACGGTTTTTTTTTTTTGGTTTGTCTGTTCTTTCTTTTGTCTTTTGGGTGTATTTCATAAACAATCATGGATATTGTATGGCATTGTGTTTTTATATACCCCATATGAAATTGGGAACATGTGTAGAATGATGGATTATCATAGGGACCAGAAAAATATGTGTTTTTCTTGTTCTTTTTCTTTGGGGGGGGGGGGGGGGGCATTAAGAAGACAGAGCAATCTGTTGTTCATTTTATTGTTCGTTTGGCATTTGGTTTGTGAGTTTATTGATGGAGACCAAATTGTGTTTGCGTCGAAGTGAATGGATTGTATGGATTAGAGGGACATGGGAACAGTACACGGGGCGCATATTATGGGCATTATATGGCAATTTTGTAGTGTTTCTATCTGGCACGAATCGATTTACTTTTAATATTTCTGTCTTTCTATGATCGGTAGGCCGGAATCGGCGGTGGGCCGAGTTACTTGGCTTCCGACTTTCTGGGACGTCATCCGGACCTCTTGATGCAGGGATCGGAAAGGAGGCAACTCGATGCTCGAGATATGATGGTCAATCCCATCTTATACCTCTGTTTGACATTTCGACATTTCCATTTTTGAGTCAGGGACCGAGTGGCGGTACCAAAAGGATGGATATACATGTAAATCGTTTTGCAGATTCTGTCAAACAGACGCGGAAGACTCGGGTCAGATGATGTATTGATGATCTACTCTGCAGCACGGGTTTCAAGGGAGTATTTGACACTCCGAGGAGCAGAGACTTTCTTCCTGCAGGATGTCAGACGGCAGTCTCGGGGAAGAGAAAGTGTGGGGTATGGCATTTGATACCGTAACTTAAACTTTGCACGGGGCACGACGGGATGCGGGATGGGGATGGGGATGGGGATGGGGATGGGGGGCGAACTTGGCGTGACAGGTACCGAATGGCAATGTCTGGTTTACAAAGACAGGATGAGGATTGTTATGTATGTGTGTTTATGTGTTTCTCTGCGAGTGGCGAAGGCAAGTTCCTTCAGAAAAAAACCACCCAAAAAAACAAGAACCATAATTATGCCGGTACTGAGAGATTGCTCCAGTTTTTTTTTTTCTTGTGGTCTCCGACTATCGGAACTTTTTGTTTCGATGAACAAGCAAACCGTCAACTTTTGCATTTTCCCTTTTTCTCATTTCACAAGGGATACCGGGAAACACGTGAGATAGTGGAAGGCAAAAGAAACAAAGTTACTCACCCTACCCTCGTTGCATTTGGTGGCTTGCTGCTGCACATTTGTCCACATGCCCACATGCCTAAACTGAACATACCTTACTTGGTAACGGGCCGCCTTCTCATTCATTCCCTTCTATAGGATTTTTATACCATTAACTACCTATCATTTGTCCTCCCTATCTTATTATCATTTATTCCGCCCTCTTCGTCACATCCGTTCTGGAAGAAGTAAGGAGTGGTGTATGAGTCAAACATCTTGAAAGAGGAGCCAACTCATTACCCAAAACGACATTGCGCCATCTTGCGCGCGTCTCTCTCTCTCTCTCTCTCTCTCTTGCATTTGAGTTTCTTTTTTTCTTTTTTTCTTTTTTTTTTTTTACGGGAGTTATCAACGCCACTCATTTGATTCGAAATGCCTAGTTTCAACCTTGGGGAGTCTATTCCCCCGCACACCGAGCATGTAAGTGACACCGCCACATGCCCCTTCATATCCTGGTCAATGGAGTTGTCACTGACCACACACACACATCATCATCTAGGCTGTGAGTGTCTCATTGCCGACATGGAGAGCAAATGTTGGTTACGAGGAGGGTGAGGAGTGGGTTGTTGGGAGTATGACGACTGGGTATCCTCGGTGTGTTCTCCCCCCTTTATACCCCTTGACCTTGACTGCTGTCAAATATGTTGAACTAACACACCGTCCAGATTCTTCGTCCACAGAAGTATCCAGGCCTTCGCCAAAGACGTAATCGAAAAGTATGCCGCCGCTAAGGACTCGGTCGCCTTCCTCTGGCCAACCCGGAAGGTAGCAGCCCGCTGCATGAGCTTCGTCCAAGCCCGTGCCCCTCCCGAAGTCCTGGCAACCCTAGACGTCGTCCACCTCGTCCTAAACACTTCAAACCCGCAATCCCAACCCCTCCGTTCGCTCTGTCCCACCATATCAGTTGTCATCTGCTGTAAGGAAGGCTTCTCCTACCTTAAACAATACTGGCAACACACCGGAGACGGCATCTCCTCACGCCGCGCAGAATTCTGCCACACCCTCTTCAAAGACGGCCTCCTCCATGCAGATGAAGGTCTTCTCAAGTCCCCTACAAGCCCAAAGCCATGCAGAGGACCAAAGCGCTACCAACGTCCCGGCTCAGTCGACGTCGGCAGACCATCCCCTGCAACCGTCGCCAGCCCCGATAAAGACGCCTCCCACTTCCTAGAAGAACGCTTCGGCCGCAACCTCGACATCTCCTTCGTCGAACCAGCCAAATCAGCCATTCGCCGCAGAATCGCTGGTGCCTTGACGAGCGACAAGGAGCTCTCGGCCAGTCCGGTCCCAGAAAAGGAAATGGAATCCAACACTCGAGGAATTGTCAACCTCCGCGAGGAGGACGTCTATCTCTTCCCCGCAGGGATGAACGCCATTTTCAATGCCCACCGCGCCCTCCTCGGCGCCCGTTCCTCCAGTCTCAAATCCATCAACTTCGGTTTCCCCTACGTCGACACGCTCAAAATCCTGGAAAAGTTCGGCCCTGGAGTGGTCTTTTACGGTCACGCCTCAGAATCAGACCTCGACGACCTCGAAACCCGTCTCGAACAGGGAGAACGCTTCTTGGCTCTGTTCTGCGAGTTCCCCGGCAACCCTCTACTCACCTGTCCCAACCTCGTTCGAATCCGTCAGCTGGCAGACAAATACGACTTTGCAGTAGTGGTCGACGAAACGATCGGCACCTTCGCAAACATCAATGTTCTCCAGTACTCCGACATTGTCGTTTCCTCGCTGACCAAAATCTTTTCCGGAGACTGTAACGTCATGGGCGGCAGCGCAATCTTCAACCCAAACAGCCGTTACTACTCCGCCCTCAAAGATTTCGCCCGCACGAGCTTCGAAGATACTTACTGGCCCGAGGACGTCATGTTTATGGAGCGCAACAGTCGCGATTTCGCCTCCCGCATAGACAGGATCAACGCCAACGCGGAAGCAATCTGCGAGGTACTGCTCCGTGAGACCTCGCTGATCAAGAAGGTCTATTTCCCCCGATACAACGAATCGAGCGCAAACTACGAGGTTGTCAAAGTACCCGGCGGCGGATACGGCGGCTTGGTCTCTGTCGTGTTTCACCGCAAGGAGCAGGCCGTAGCCTTTTACGACGCCGTTGACACGGCCAAGGGACCCAGTCTGGGAACCAACTTTACGCTTACTTCCCCTTATGTCCTTTTGGCTCATTACCAGGAACTGGACTGGGCTGCGCAGTTTGGCGTTGATCCTGACTTGATTCGTATCAGTGTCGGGCTGGAGGATACGGAGGATATTGTTAAGGTGTTCAAGGCTGCGCTGAAGGCTGCTGCTGCTGAGAGTACTGCTACCAAGGCATAAAGGGGTACCGTATATAAAAATAAAATGTTACTGTTACCAAGTATTTTTTTTATTTTTTTTTGTTGTTAAAACCCAATTCGCTGTCCCAAGGCTGTTCATCCTCCGTTTTGTACCTATGTATGTACATGCTGTATAGGATGATTACTCGCTATTTATGCAGTGCTACGATCAATACCTCCTCCGCCTTATCAAAAAAAAACTGGTTTGATTTCACCCCACCACACTCTTGAATCCATCGTTTGGAAAGGCCTTCACATGACTACACACTGGGGAGGTGGCCCTACACTATCGGCGTACATGTCGCCCAGGAGCTCCTTGCGCCGTTCGATCTCATTGTACTTTTGCTTCTCCTTGGTCTCCTTGGGAAACCACTGCTCCAGGAAGCTGACAAGCTTCATATCAATATGCGCTGTGGTCGAGTTAGCAACAATTGCCATTTCATCATGCGTGGGGAGCGCTTCGTACTCTCGTTGGCACGCTGAATCACATCAGCCCGACACAGCGGACAATACCGTTTGTTTCGGTTCTGCATCTTGATCATGCAACGGATACAAAACAAGTGGCTGCAGTCGAGCCGAATCGGCAGCCAACAGAGGGAGAGACCTATAAGAAAAAATGCATGTCAGACAATGTGTCATCTATGGGCTGATAGATGTGCTGCGTGATTGGTCTCCAGGCTCATATATGAATATGCATGTCCCGTGCCACTGTCGATCTGTGTTGTTTCCTGCAAGAATAATGAATCAGAACTTACAGACAATGCACGTGTAATCCACGACTTGCGGAACAAGACTGACGACGTCCCGGGATAATTGAGCACAAATGTCCTTGGAAATCGCTTCCGTTATGAAGTGGGCAGAATGCATAACCTTGGGGAACGTTTTCTTCACTCCAAGTGAGGTCCGTTTATCGAATTCTACGATGTGTCTAGTGTTAGTTTCCAAAACCCAAACAAAAAACTACGGGGAAGAATATCCTTCCTACTCTTGATGATCTTTGTAATGGCTGTCTGGTTAAGCTCCTGGAACTGCAAGTTCTGAAGAAGCGTCGCATTTAGGGAAAGGAACTGCTGAAAGGCGACGGCACTCGACTTGATCTTGAACTTTTGCGGAAGATCACGCTTGTTGACCTCGTCTTGAAACCACACAAGCTGCTTCCGAGCTTTCTCGCTATTCCGAGCCCCTCCGCCAGTCTCGTTGGTTGAAAAGAAGATTTCAGCTGCTAGGTAAAGCTCAAGAATCTCGCGCCACCTGTACAGATCTGATTTGGAAAAGTCGATGAGACCCCTTTTTGGCCTGGCAACTTGGGCTATCTCGACCCCTATATCGTGGATTTCCCCAGTCATTGTCTGCCGCTCAATGTCCTGGAGAGTATCCAGTTCACTGACGTCGGTCTGAAGAATGCTGAAGAACCTCACGTCCGCATCTAGAGGGACATCAACCCATTCACCCTCATCCTTCTGAGACTGCGGTTCGGGTTGCTCTAACTTTGGCAGGCCCTCTGGTGAATCTAGCTGAGGCGGATGTGGGCTGTCCGGTGATGAGAGGTTTGACGAATTTGCCTCGGATTCGGTTTCTGTGATATTTTCGATAGACAAGTTATGAAGACTCGGGCGCACGACCAACTTGGGACGCAACTGCCGAGACCCATCGGATTCGAGACGGTACTCGGCATTATGTTCTGCGAGTAACTGATGAAGCTTCTCTGGGTCGTAGCCGTTGTTTATGAGTTCTTCCCGGACCTTTCCCAGGATCTTTTTGAGCTGCCGATATGGGACCGCCTTGTCCACCCAATGACTTGGGTAGCTCTCAGCCGCCAGAGCCTCCTTGAAGGCGTGACCGAACTTCATTGTGAATGTGGGGTGTGTTATCGAGATGGTGTTACCACTGACCAGGCTGGTTCATGAGCAAACGATGTTGATGGTGTGTGCATTGCGGGAGAGGGGATTGTGATGCGCCAGGTTGACGTTACAGAAGAGAAGAAGGGAAAAGAAAAGAACGAAATAGTAGACGTTCAAATAAAAGGTAAGGGCGAGTTCGCGTCTATATCTGCGTAGGGTCTAGGCTTCCTGGATGGTCATTCAGAGCCCCAGGCCAAGACTGCCAACGTGATGAGGTGACCACCAATCGATTGGTCACGGTGGCGGATGGCAGGCACACCAGGAATTGGTGTTAACTTCCCAGATTTCACCGTAACCGTCCTCGATTTGCAGGCAGCACGTGTTCGGTGCCCCAATGCGGGATATATATCAAATTTATAGGGAGAAGAAGATCAGATGATTTTTGTTTTTACCCGTTCGTGTGTCTAGAACGAAACAGAAGGCAGGAATCAGAAATCTGGAGAGCAAAACATCCCTGCAATATCTGCTGTCAAGTTAACGAACCCCACCTGCCCTGTCGCCTGCTTCACAAGCCTATTTGTGCGTCATCCGTCTGCGGACCTGTGGCGGAGAACTTAGATGGAAAATGCCCCTCCCCCGCTGTTACCCCACCATGATTTTTCTTGAGGTCCGGGAAGGGAAGATCCAATTTGGAGATCGGCGTAGAGTCAACAGCACTGACGGAGCGGAAGGTCCTAATAAATAAAGAATACACAGCATTGCTTTTAGATACCACATCAGTGCCCATAGTTTCTTTTACATCCGCACATCCTTCACAGTGCTGCTAACTCTATATCGCTATGGGAGCCGAACAATCAGCCCCCAGAGGGGGCAGCAGCCAGAAACCGTCTGCAACCCCCCAGAAAACATGCTACTATGAACTCCTCGGTATTGAAAGAGATGCCCCAGACGATGCGTAAGTCGCGCCACACCTTGAATCCCTAACCTTTCTCATATTTACACTCCACCTTTTTTTTTCCCTCAGTATCCGAAAAGCATACAAGAAAAAGGCCCTGGAACTCCATCCAGACCGCAACTACAACGACGAAGAAAATGCCACCAAGAAGTTCGCTGAAGTCCAAACTGCATACGAGATCCTCTCCGACCCACAGGAACGCGCCTGGTATGATTCCCACCGCGAAGCCATCCTTAGCGGCGACGACAATGTATCCGGCGGTGCGCCTCAAGATCCCACTGGCGGCACACACACATCGGCCAATGCCATTTTTAACCTCATGAGCCGGTTCAACTCGAGCGTACCAATGGACAACAGCCCGAACGGTTTCTTCGGAATCCTCAACGTCTTCTTCGAACAACTGGCCATGGAAGAAACAAAAGCGTGCGAGTGGGATGGAATCCAACCGACAGACTATCCCCCTTTCGGTGGACCCGACGACGACTACAACACCGTCGCGAAAACGTTCTACAATGTCTGGTCTGCCTTTTCAACCAAGAAATCCTTCAGCTGGCGGGATAAGTACCGTCTCAGCGATGCGCCCGACCGTCGAATCCGCCGACTGATGGAAAAGGACAACAAGAAGTGCCGCGAGGACGGAATCAAGGAATTCAACGATGCCGTTGTATCTCTAGTCGCTTTCGTAAAAAAACGAGACCCCCGCTATGTCCCCAACACGCAATCTGAAGCCGAACGACAGCAGGCCCTACGAAACTCTGCAGCAGCCCAGGCGGCCCGGTCCCGCGCAGCACACCAGGAAAAGATGTCTGAATATGTTGTTCCAGACTGGGCGCAACCAAGCGAGAGGATGGAACACGAGGGCGAATTCTCCTTTTCAGAATCCGAGTCCGAGATTGAGGAAATTGAGTGTGTGGTTTGCAACAAGACCTTCAGGAGCGAAAAACAGTTCGAATCGCACGAAAAAAGCAAAAAGCATATCAAAGCGGTCCAGCAACTAAAGCGACAGATGAAGAAGGAGAATTCGAATCTTGATTTGGATTCACCTGCAGTCTCCGCACCACATACCCCGAAGGCGGAATCTGACGAGGAGGATATTGGTGAACTGGAAGAGCCGGTTCGGAAATCTAACGACAAAAAGGAGTCATCTCCGCCGCCCGAGGAACCAGCTGCTGTAGAAGAAGGAACGCTATCCAGCCCGAGCACCGAAGACGATATCGACGACGAGTACGCCCCGCGCGCCGAGGTAGAGCAAAGAATCCTGAACGGTACCAAGGGAAAATCAAAAGCACCAATATCCACGCCAGACGATGAGATAGACGATCTCAACTCCGCAGCAGCCAGCCTAACACTTGAAGAGGATGAAGAAAAGGCATCACTGCCTGGCAAGAAGATTGGAAAAGCAAAGTTGAAGCGAGAAAAGAAGGCTGCTCGTCAAGCAAATGAGGCGGAAGCCGGTGATTCTGTATGTTATCTGACTTTCCTGACTCTTTCTAAACACACACAGTTGCTGTTAAACAATTCAAAAAAAGAAGTAAAAAAGCCAAAGACTAACTCCCCAACCCAAAAACTCCAGCACAAATGCACCGTCTGTAAAGAGACGTTCCAATCCAGATCCAAGCTCTTTGCCCACATCAAAGAGCTTGACCATGCATTGGCTCCTGCAGCCAATTCAAAACCCAGCGGCAAAAACAAGAAAAAGCGCTAGTTGCTACTTGCATCAATAATATTATAACAGCGTATCGCTTCTGTGAGTGTGAGTGCGCAGCATGGTGCGTCGAGGTTGAGGTCTGAGCTTTATGTAAGCCTTTAGCGGATGTACATGTACGTACTTCTTATGGATAGACACTGTTTGCTTGATCAAAGCAAGGACCAGTCTGTCACATTCGCTCAGAAGTGAAGTATGCAAGCGTAATTCACTAGATTCAGCACCTCATGATACCATCAGAATCTCACCGCGCCGGACAGCATTATCCAATCCTCTACCCATCGAGGATGGTATCGGTGTCGTCTTCATCGCTCAGCGTTTCTACCTCGTCGATGGCCTCTGCACGGCCGAGGCCCATCCCTCGCTCCGGGTCATGTGGCAACACACTGACGATCGCTTTGCCCTGGACATGTTTGACAGAGCTCTTCCACAGATCCCAGTCATCCTCGTCTTTGATGAGGAAGCCGATTAGCATGCTGGGGTCCATATCCTCAACATGCAGGTGTCGCAGCCGCCGAGTGTGGCAGGAGTCCAACTCCTCTGTCGAATACTCGTTCGGTTCCTCACGATATGGGAGTAATGGTCGAGGGTGATGAGGATCCAGATAAAACAACCATTTGCCCTGGGCGCCAATGAAGTAGTGAGATGAGGAGGGGCGGCCACTAGAGGTAGAAAATGTTAGTTTTCATGAACTTGGCCGATTCCTGCACAATACAGAGCATGCTTACCCGGCAATTCCGATCGACTGGGGCATCTGCAGGGTAGCAATTAATGCTTCGTTGTAGATTGGGTTAATCTTGTCAATACCAAGTCTGGTGGATACCAGGATCAGGGTGGGGTGGAACTGCTGGCCATCAGGGTTCGCAATGGCCATGAAGCTGTCCTCGTACACCTCTGGAATATCGCGCGTCAAGTATACTCGGAGTGAGCTATCTTGCTGCTTTGACAAGGCCCTGTTACCAAGTCAGCGGTGCCCCCCATAATACAAGCTTTTATGTAGAACTTACTGAATGCACCGTGCCGTGGCCGACGGTCCAAACCACTCGCCTGGGTGTTTTCCACAGGCGATAGCGCCATGCTTGACAAAGTTATGTAGGGAGTATGGTGCGCGAGCATCGTCGGCAAAGAGGGCCAGTACTTCGCGTTCGGCGTTGGGGTCTGTCGTTCGTCTCCAGTCTGTCAAGAATCGGTACATTAATTAGTTGAAACCCCAAGAATATTTGGCAGAGAGTGGCTAGAACGGGAGGTGCTTACCACGCCCTACACGTGTAATTAACATTGCGTTGGCCAATAAACTCTGGCCAGACCTGATCATGCATCCCCAGCCCGTATCTGAAGAGAAGCCTGTCTGGTCGCCAAAAGATGTCATAAGCCTCATTCTCATTGACAAAGATGAGGTAGCTTTAGGATCTGCCGAACGAGGGATCACCTCGAACCCTGTGCGATACGTCATCCATATGCGGGACTCAAAGTCGTCGAGGAAAGCTGGCGGCCATCCACCATCTTGGCCGGGCTCCTCGTATGCCAGTGACGAGTCGAAGCTGCTAGCCTCGGAGTCGGGCGGCGTGTCGAGATTCTCCCGTTGTGTCTGAGTCTGGGTACCTCCCGCAACAGCAGGGATCGATGTTGTTGTTGCTGAAACCGGTGCTGCTGCTCCCACAACCACATCTAACGTCGTGTCGGCGGGTGGTGTGCTCGAGGTAAGGGGCGGAGGCGAGCCGTACTCCTTTGTGTCGAGTGTGTATGAGCGGCCGAGACACCAGACAGGCTCGTTGGTGGTTCGGTCATTGGAAGGCTCCGGATCCCATATCCTTTGGAATATGCGGCGACCTACCCGGCCAACCTCAGCACCGGCGGACATCGCTGCCTCCATCGCGGTTGCAAGCTTCGGATTGGAGCCGGAAACGGCGGATTGCCAGTTGCTGCTGCCTGCTCTGTTGTGATTCATTGAAACGGGACGGTGAACTCGAATTTCCGTTCTTCAGTCGCGAGGGATAATGCACAATCACTGAAAATAGTCGACTGAACAGGATGATTATGTGTGTTGATGGCTCTTCAGTGGAAAGTTGGATACCAATCCAAAGGTAGGTAGCAGCACTGACCGCCCACTCCTCTCTCTCCCTCTCTCGGCACCAACCCCCACAGATGACGAGCTGGCAAAGAGAGGGTGTAGCTTCGGCAAGATAAGGATATACGTGGCAAAGTAGCCAAAACAAAGACTTCTTGGAGATATCGTGGAGTTGTAAGTAAGAAAGAAAAGTTGATTAGGAGATTAACCTGGAAGTTTTGGGCAACTTGGGGATGGCAGGTGTTCGTCCAGCGTGAGGTAGGTGCTCTGGTGGTGGGTATGTCATCTGAGTCGCGGGGCCACTCCACAACGGGTTGAAGCGGACAGGGCTGCCTGCCGAATGGGCTGCCAAGAAATTGTTGTCGATCAAGCATTGGCACCTTGCCCTGTTTGGTATAGCTCCTGCTGCTGTTCTCCGCGCTGGTATCAAAAGCAATAAACCCTAACCCTGTTACTCATCTTTGCTGCGGAATGAGTGGGTACGGTCAGGTCTGGTCCTTCCCGCATTCTAACTTTTGACTCCCGATCTTCATGAAATTCGCCCCGGGTCATGACAACTGGAGCATCTTGTGGAAGTGTGAACCCGACACCTGGACCGCTTTTATCCCTCCAAAATAGAACTCAACCATCATCCATTTGACTTTTGAGTTACAGCAATTCTTTTTGGGGCCCTTTAATCCTCAAATAATCAGTACGCCAAGACTACCGCCCCGCTAACATCAACTTGTCTCAATCAATTATTTTATCAGCACAGCTGCTTCTGAATCCCATACTTATTTCACTTTTTTCGACAGCCGCTCCAGAACTTGCGTTTCTGATCGCTTAAGCAGCCATGCCGCCCAAGAGGGGAGGCAATCGGCCGTACTTTGGTGGCAGGTCCGCCCAAAAGACAGCTCGCAAACGGGGAGAACTGCCTCCTCAACAAGGGAACAATGGTTGGGCGCCTTCTCACTTCAAACAGAATCCCGTCACAGATGGAGGGAGTCATGGTATGCATTATGGCCCAGCGTTCACTCCCTAAAATCTGACCTTGATAGGATTTTCTATGAGAGATGAGGCTAGAAACACCCAATCACACCATTCGGATTGGACATCTGGAGAGGCCTCAACCAAACTTCGACAAAAGCCCGTCATGTTCGTCAGTGCGGGTTTCATTGAGCCTCTCAAGGAGACTGATGAGTTCGACGATCCTGCCAAGGATGATATTTACTTAGAGCAGCAGGTGAAAGTCGTTGAAGTCGTCAAAAAAATAAAAAGGGAAGACATCATCGGCCGCGAACTTACTTGGGAGGAGGAGCTTGAAGTTGAGGACGACCCCATTCAAGAGAACGTTCCGGAAGAGCCTGAGGCAGAACCTCAGACAAAGTCTCAGACAGAACCTCAGTCACAACCCCTTTTCTGCTTCGACCTCGTTGGAGACAAGAACAAAGCCGTTTCATCCTTTCCTCCTCCTGTCATTCCCGCTCCCAGGTCATCGGCTGGTGAGTCCGACTCAAGCGAGGAGATAATTCTGTTTAGGGGCAGATCAGCAAAGGCAAGGACCCCTACGGCAGCCAACCTGAACACCCGCCCAGCGATGATCACCATAGTGGCTCCAAATCCACCAGTTCCTCGAATTGACCCCAAGCCCTCCCCAAAACCTCGGGAGAAACGGACCAAGTTTTCACGGAGTCACTCACGTGGAGGCAAGAAAGCACCCAAGGATTTCTATGAGGAAGAAGAAGAGGACAATGAAGAGGATGAGATCTTGGCTGACTACATCGCCAACATGGCCGCTAATCCAGAGGACGATTTTATTGCCCGTCAACTTCAGTCATTTAACAGTCGACGTGACCTTGGTGGCGACAACTTTGCCTTCAACCTCGGATCTGGGGATGAGGATGATCTACCTGTTGTGGAGAACTTGTCAAATGACGAGGATGAAGGTTCAACTGGCTCTGGGCTTAGCGACGCCGAAGAAGACGACGAGGATCTCGAAGACAATGATATCGACATGGACGCAGACATGGATGATGAGACATTCGCCCGACTTCTCAGCAAGCAGGGGGAATTGGGTATGGCAGGGGATGACCTGCTCCTTAAGGATGCCTACGCATTTACCAGAGCTGGAGGAAACAATAAAAAGTCTCGACGCTCGAACCAACAGGCGAATGCTAGTGCGGTTGCGGATGCCTTCGACGATTTGGATCTTGCCGACTGGGCTGTTCCCGTCCCTCGCAAACGTCGCAGCAAGCAGCCACCCAATTTCAATGTCTCCGATTCAGAGATCGAAGCAAAGCTTAAGAACGCTTGGTCTCGAGACCGCGAACGGAAGAAGGACAGAAAGATGGAACGCGAGGCGCTTCGAGCCCAGGGTCTTTTGGGCAAAAACTCAGCAAGCAGCCCAGATGATTTGCGGGTGAAGTATCCGATAGGATTTAAGCTCGATGACTTCAAGACTGAGCTGGCTTTGTTCCTTGTTGGCTCAGATGAACAGTATGTTCCCTTCTTGTTGACTTTCTGACAAGCATACACTGACAAGGACATTTAGACTCGAGTTCCCGCCACTCGACAAACACGCCCGAATGGTCCTCCATAAGCTTGCTCACCAATTCAACGTCAAGTCTCAATCCAAAGGCAACGGAAACTCTCGCCGTCCAGTTCTTTATCGCACCAAGAGAACCATCACTTTCAAATCGACTCAGCTCGCAGAGGCAACCCGCAAGATCGATGCCGTTGCTGTCAGGATTAACCGCAAGTACTTCCACCGCGCTGATGTCAACCCGCCTAAAGGAGGAGGGTGGGAGAAGGAGATTTCTGGTTCAGTTGCTCGTGTCAGCGTGAAGGCACTTGTCCTTCGCGAAGGAGAGGTTGTGGGCGCGTCGGCACCTGAACTTGGCCAGGAGAACAAGGGACGTGCCATGTTGGAGAAGATGGGATGGAGCAAAGGAATGGGCTTGGGAGCTGTGGAGAACAAGGGCATACTGGAGCCCGTGGCACAAGTTGTCAAGAAATCCAAGGCCGGTCTCGGCAGGACGAATACGAGTTGGTAGAAATAACTCGTAGATGACTCTGGGAGGGACTCACGTACCTTTTTGGCGCGCAGAAACCATGTCATAGATAGACAAAAATTTCATTAAATCGTCGAGTTGGATTGTCACCATTTGTGCCTGAAGATATCAGAATATGCAGCCTGCCGTCATAACCCACGCGGTCGTGAAACGTTTCCTGAAAGGCATCATGTTGGCTTTCGTTGTCAAAGGCCATGCATCTCCACAAAGACGCACTAGAGCCGGCAGTACGCGACTATGTGATGGGAAAGACGAGAGGTGACCACAAGTCGAAAGTCACGATTGCAAAAGGAGAAGAAAATGATTGTTCATATGCACGATTTCATTTCGCCCTAAACCCTGATATCAAGGCATGTATTGTACAACCGCAAAACCCCGTAATTGACCGTTAAAAAAAAACATTGCCCCCATAAAAAGCAAACCATCCGTAACGCATTGCATTAAGAGACTCCAAGGGGTTTGTGTGTCCTTGACCAAGTCTCGTCATGAGTCCCAAATGCCAAGCGATATTCCCTTATGCCCTAGAGAAAAAACGAGAAAAAGCACCGACTGACTACCCTAAACACCCGCGACCACTCAAGGAACCATCTATTTCGTGCTCGAAGAGTACTTGGTGACGGCCTTGGTGCCTTCAGACACGGCGTGCTTGGCAAGCTCGCCGGGAAGGATGAGGCGGACAGAGGTCTGGATCTCGCGGGAAGAGATGGTGGACTTCTTGTTGTAAGCAGCGAGCTTGCTAGCCTCGGTGGCAACACGCTCAAAGATGTCTGTGGAAAGACGAGTTAGAAAAGACGCGTCATCGAGTGATGCTAGAGTCGCAAAGTGCGCTTACCGTTGACGAAGGAGTTGAGGATGGACATGGCGCGGTTGGAGATACCAGTGTCGGGGTGGACCTGCTTCAGGACTGTGAAGATAGTTGTCAGTATTCGAGCTCGATTTGCGATAATGGATGAACTCGATGTTTCGGATTGGGGTCAAGGGATATCGCAAAAGAGTCACGAAAACCGAAACCCAAATCCGAAAAAACGCGTCGAGATCGAAATCCAGAAAGCAAACTCACCCTTGTAGATGTAGGAGGAGTAGGTCTCCTTGCGGGCCTTGGTGCGCTTCTTCTTCTCGCCAGAAGCAGCAGTCTTCTTGCCGGCATCCTTCTTCTCGGGAGCCTTGGAGGCAGTGGCAGGTGCCTTGGTGGCGGGCTTCTTGTCAGCGGCCTTCGGGGGCATTTTGGCGATTGTTGTGGATTGGGTTGAAAAATTAAAAGATTGAGGTGACTGAAAGTCGGGAATGGATTAGACGGTCGTGGAAGTTGCGTCGATTGTTGTTGGGAGAGAGTTGGATGATGAAGGAAGAATTGCAGCCGGCGAGGGAAGATGGGCCTTTTGTAGCTGGACGCGACAAGCGGGTGCTGTTCTGCTGATTGACTGATTGATCTTGGGTCACCGCGCGAAAAGTGGGGGCTCCGACGGCAAGGCGATTGTGATTTGGCGAAAAAAATAAGGCACAAAGCAAGAGCACCCTGGCCCAGAAACCCGCAACGGATTGCAAGGGTGACGCGATGGTCAATGCGCCCATAACACGTCCCGGAAAGGGAAAGGTCTGCACTTCCGCACACTCCAAAATCCGCAAAATCAACTGCCAGACTTGCCAACCAAAAAAAAAACGTGCTTGACATTATTTCTCCCCCCCTTTTGCGATGTGGTCTGGCATTTCGAAAATCAGACTCCTCCGCCAAGCAAGGAACTCCCTTGCCAGTTAGCTTTACAACCACACCTTGATTCGAGGACTACAACCGAGTTTAGAATCTCTGATTGCAGCCTGCCTCTCCCTCTTCCTCGAGCCTTCAGAGCAACCATCACTGCTCACGCGACATCACAGACAATCCATGCTCACATGGGTGGTGTCTTGCTTTTTGTAATTCTCTTTTCTTTTTCTTCCATCTTCCATGTAACTCCAACTTCAAATCACAAAGTAGCAGGGCCATTCTCGGGTATCTGGCCATCCCCAACTTCCTCGAGTTCACCATGTTCCTCTTCTCTTACTTGATCTTGAGTGATCCCGAGGCGGTATAAATTATGTAGATATCCCGTGTATGCCTTCAGTACATGTTCCACGACCTTGAGATGCAAGATCTGGTCAAATAGCACATGTACACCCGATGTAGAGAGGTACAAGATACATGTATACCTCAATAATGGAGTCACTCGGCAGGATCCCATTCTCCGAGGTGATGGGGGATGTGTTACTGATGTGTCAACCTCATCCAGCCTTACGGGACTGGTCCATCCATGCGCCTGGTCCAGCGTGATTGGTTCAACGACAGGTAGAACTGCATCTCCATCCGTTCATCCGCTCCCAAGACCTGGGGAAGAGCCACTTGCCCCTGATGACACATGACAGATGCGAACGAACCTAACCCAGCGCTGGCATCTGCGGGAAGAGCCGCATGGAGAAGAAGGGGTCCGCCACCAGGCCTGGGCCCGAGGGGACGGATGTCCCTAGTCCTAACGGGGTTTCACACGATCTGGGGGAGATCTGGGGAAGAATGGGGCATAAGGCTTGGTTTCGTGAAGCTATTTCTAAATCTGGACCCAGGATGGGGTCAAAATGGCATACAAGTGGCCCTATGACGCAGTTCTGGAACGGTTCTTGTACCCAGAGGACCCTACATGCACCCCTATGATCCTCAAAATGGGCTGGATCTTGGAGTCGTGACCCAAAATGGGCTATCACAACCCAAAAACCCAAGTATCACGGACCAAAACCGGTCAAACAGGTCCAAGATCACCCAAGCCAGACCATTTTTGGACCAAACTTGGATGTTTGAGACCTAAAATCCAACATATCCAGCCATATCAGGCGGAATTTGACAAAACCTGGGGGTTCTACCCCTAAAATCCAAACCAAATCAATCTTTAAAGGCTCTAGAACCTTGAAGACGGGAAAAGTATGCTTGAAAAATAAGGCAAAATGAGTCAACCCAGCCCTCAGAGCACAGATGAAAAATTGACAAGCGAATCCAATCAAGACAAGACCCAGCCAAAGAAACCCAAAGGTGCCTGGCCTGAAAATTGCGGTCAAAAAACAAGCGGTCAAATCAGCTTGGTTGACCAAGCCGAACCACAGACAACGGATGGGAATCGAGGTCAGATCTGTCAATCCAGAGTGAACCAAGAGACCTGATCAAAATCAGTCAGCCAAGCCCATAGACCTAAGCAAAATAAGTGTGCAAAAGTGAAAAGTGGACAAAGGTGGTCGGTTGTGGACACCAGAAGTGAGTAGAGTGGATTGTTGTGATTGTGTTTGACGTGTCGAAATCGAATCAAAAATGAATACAGCCCCTGTCGTCCTGATTGCGCGTAGTGGCAGGAACAAGGAAAGGGAAGAGAAAAAAAAGAGACCAAAGTCGGTGGGAGCAGAGACGCGTCCAGGGGAAGGGCCCAATATTTGTAAAATCAGGAGCAGTCAAAATTCGAGACAGGCACGACCTAGGGGGGCGGATGGGTCCTCTTTTTCGGGACATTTTTAAAGAAAATGTGATTCAAGAAAGGAAGAATTCGGTTGAACTGCGGAATGGTGACATCCAACCAATTGCCGACCCGCAAGTGACCGACAGCCTGCTACAATTGCGAGCCCTTGCGCGGCGCGCCCCATGCACCCAAACTCCGTTTTGGGACTAGCCCCATTTGCACCAATCAACACTGAACAAGGCGCGGGTGATCCGTGATCTTGCACACCTTACGCGAAAACTACTTAACTCGCACATCCCCCACAACGCTGAACTTCTTCCCACTCCATCTCACTTTCCATCAACCAACTTTTTCGCTCTACCACTCTCAACCAACTCTAGACTTCGAGTCTCTCGCCTCCGGCACAACTACCCTTTTCCCCCCAACTTTTTCACCACACAAACTCAACCAAAATGACTGGCGGCGGCAAGTCCGGTGGCAAGGCCTCCTCTGGCAAGAACGCTCAATCGTAAGTTATTTTATGCGATTTCTCCATTCTCGCACAACATCGACATAGATCGCGACTTTTGGACTTGGATTCCCTTGAATGGGATCTCAATCTTGAGTCACAAATCGCGTTTCAGACGCGTCTTTTCTCGATATTCCGATACCAGAAGCTAACATTCCCATCTGCAGCCGTTCTTCCAAGGCCGGTCTCGCTTTCCCTGTCGGTCGTGTCCACCGTCTCCTCCGCAAGGGCAACTACGCTCAGCGTGTCGGTGCCGGCGCTCCCGTCTATCTCGCTGCCGTCCTCGAGTACCTCGCTGCCGAGATTCTCGAGTTGGCTGGCAACGCTGCCCGCGACAACAAGAAGACCCGTATCATCCCCCGTCATCTTCAGCTCGCCATCCGCAACGATGAGGAGTTGAACAAGCTTCTCGGCCACGTCACCATCGCCCAGGGTGGTGTCCTCCCCAACATTCACCAGAGTACGTTACCTCCGCTTTGTGCTCAACAAGTTTCACATGTGTCTAACATCGTATCTTTTCAGACCTCCTTCCCAAGAAGACCGGCAAGACCGGCAAGAACGCGTCGCAAGAGTTGTAAATTGGCGGTTGATAAAGTGTTTTGTCGCGTTTTCTGATTTTTTTCGGTCGGCACGTTGGGTTCATGATATTCGGGGGTCACGGTCTAGGGTCAACAACGGTTGCTTTTTTATTTTCCGCGTTTTCGGGTTGTACATTAATCCCATGATGGGCATGGTCATGGTCACGAATGAGAATACCTCTTAAAAAGATCTTATTTTTCGGTTTCCGATTTGATAGTTCCTCTGTGCTTGTGATATTTGGATTCACTTTTTGTTCAGAGATTCTGTCGTGTTTAGTTGGATTTTCAAAATCAATAGACGTCTGCTGCTGAAAGTGATGAGATTGTGCTGGATGTCATATGCACCGAACTAAACAAGAAAACATGTAACTCAAAGCGATGGCGATGGAGATCGTCAACGTGATCGGGGTGGCAGATGGTATATTTTTGCGTTCCATTCCAAGATGCCCACAAATCTTATGTACATTCCATTTCCATTCTCCAGGGTTGTTTAAAACTTGAGCGGCGGGGGAGCTGTGAGAACGGGTGTGTCAGCGAGAGAGTGGTAGGGGGGATGGCAGCTGTGGCTGAACCAGGCGGAAGGGTAAACTCACGGTCCAGGTTGGGAACCGGCAGGTTTCTCTCGTGCTTGGATCCTGTATATCGCGGTCAGCATTCCCATATGTCCTTCTCTCCTCCCGTGTCCATGATGCAGTAGCATACCTCCGGGAGCTGTGGGGTGAATATAAGGGTCTGGGTGCTTCCACTTCTCCAACAGCTTCTCAGTCTCCTTCAGCAATGCCTAAACCCATAACCCATCGTGTCAGCATCGTCCTTTTCGGTCCTATCGATATCCCCCATCCCAACAAGTCTCGGAAAGGGAGAGGTTGCGCACCCGTTGTAGTCTGGGGTCGGAGACATTGCGGTTGTTCTCGAAGAGGGAGCGGATGTAAAGAGCCTGGCCGCGCCAGAGGTTGCGGTGCACCGACCAGTCGAGGGCAAGCTTGAGGGAGCGTCGGTAAAGCGACCTGTTGGGGATGGGTATCAGTGCACCAGTGCCTGGAGGTGGGGAGCATGGGAGCTATCACTGACAGTGCCGCTTGCCTCGTGGCCATGGTGGATAGTTTTGCTGATAAATTATCGGCGGTGTAGTTGTGTCCCCGTGTCTCCCGGCGGTTCGATCGCCGTGCTGAGACTCGTTACCCTGTTCAATGGCGCGGGGTTAGGGCGGACGTCGCGACGTGAATATGATGATGCTATGTCGGGATTTGAGCTCAATTGGATAAAGTGGATTGGAGGAAGCTCCCGCCCCAGCCCAGCTTGGTTGCTGATTTGCTGCCTGAGGCCGCACTTTTGCCGCCACTCTCAGCCTTGGCCACCAGTGGTCGTGTCGGCCCCCCTGAAACTTGGAGCTTGGCACGTCGGAACGGATCAATTGATGGAGAGAGAGAGCTGGGATCTGTGGGGCACAGTGCGGGCATCTCGGTACACTCAGGACCGTTCTGCCAACCAGCAAGTACTGAACTTCCGTTCCATATTGCCGAGCCCCAAAAGGTACCCGTCTGTCCCCGGCGTCCTGCTTGGCAGTACCTTGGCTGCCGTGTTCAAGTGCTGCAGACTGAGGTCACCAGACGAACTGTGGAGGTGACGATGGTGCCCGGCAGCGCCGCTTCCAGGTCTTTCAGAGTGCACCTCCTTGCAAGGATAGCGATTCTGCGGACCGGGGGGTTCTGTGCCTATTTTTTTCTTGATCTGAATTCTGAGGCAACTTGTCAGAGCGGCGCATTTTAACTTGTTGGTATTCAAAGTTTTGCATCACCATCATTTGCCTTTTGCGCATACACCTCGAAGTGATCTATCTTTTTTTCCCGGATCAATCGTGGTTGTTCTTGTTTGTTTCTTAACCCCATAGTCTAATCTTGGGAAGTGTGCCTGCTATATTATTTTTTTTACCTGCCAGCCGAAAGCCGTTGACTCGAACGCCCACCCGCTCTTTCCTGCAGATCTTGCCGACTCGTTCTGCTTAACCCACGAATTCCCGCACCGAACACTTAACACCTCTCAACTCCAAATAACACGCTTCCAAGATGTACAGAGGACTTCGTCTTGCGGCTCGCACCGCTCCAAAACTCGCTACCCTCAACACCGGCGCCGCCTTGAGGAAATTACCCCTCCAATTCCAACATGTCCGCACCTACGCGGATGCCATCGTCAAGGTGCCCCAGATGGCCGAGTCGATCAGCGAGGGCACTCTGAAGCAGTGGAGCAAGAAGATTGGCGACTTCGTTGAGGCGGATGAGGAGATCGCGACCATCGAGACGGACAAGGTATGCGTTGCTGGGAGGGTTTGGGCATAAAAGAGAGAGATTTTTGGTCTAACACGCAACCTTCTTCGATGACAGATTGATGTCGCCGTAAATGCCCCCGAGGCCGGTGTGATCAAGGAGTTCCTCGCCAATGAGGAAGATACAGTTACTGTCGGTCAGGATCTTGTGCGCATCGAGCTCGGCGGTGACAAGCCGGCTTCTGAGCCCAAGAAGGAGGAGGCTGCTCCTGAAGAGAAGAAGCCCGAGTCCGAGGCCCCTGCCGCTCCTAAGGCCGAGGAGAGCAAGTCTGCTGCTCCCGCTCCTGCTCCTCCCAAGAAGGAGACTCCCGCTACCCCCAAGAAGGAGAGCAAGCCTGCTCCCGCTGCCGCTGAGAAGCCCGCTACCCTTGGCAACAGGGAAGAGCGCAGGGTAAGCAACGGACCGCCATGTGTGTGTACTTCGCACGCAATTTGCTGACTATTTCTACAGGTCAAGATGAACCGCATGCGTCTTCGCATTGCCGAGCGCCTCAAGCAGTCCCAGAACACCGCCGCTTCTCTGACCACCTTCAACGAGGTCGACATGTCCGCTCTCATGGAGTTCCGCAGCAAGTACAAGGATGAGGTCCTCAAGAACACCGGCGTCAAGCTTGGCTTCATGAGCGCCTTCTCCCGCGCCTGCGTTCTGGCTATGCGCGACATTCCTGCCGTAAACGCTTCGATCGATGGCCCCAACGGCGGCGACACCATTGTCTACAGGGATTACGTTGATATCAGTGTTGCTGTTGCTACCGAGAAGGGTCTTGTGACCCCTGTCGTCCGCAACGTCGAGTCTCTTGACATGGTTGGAATTGAGAAGGCTATTGCTGATATGGGCAAGAAGGTATGTGTAGTTTGGTGTAGATTGCTAGTTATGAGGCGTTTTCTAACAACAAATTGCAACAGGCTCGTGACAACAAGCTGACCATTGAGGATATGGCTGGTGGTACCTTCACCATCAGCAACGGCGGCGTTTTCGGCTCTCTCATGGGCACTCCCATCATCAACCTTCCCCAGACTGCCGTGCTCGGTCTCCATGCCATCAAGCAACGCCCCGTCGCTGTCAACGGCAAGGTTGAGATCAGGCCCATGATGTACCTTGCTCTTACCTACGACCACCGTCTGCTTGACGGGAGAGAGGCTGTTTCTTTCCTCATCAAGGTCAAGGAGTACATTGAGGATCCCCGCAAGATGCTCCTCTAAGTTTTTTGTATAATGTAGAATACCGCTGGCAGAGTGCATCCTTGGGCGTTTCCAAATTAGACATGGGCGTGTTGTTTCTTTCTCCAAAACTACTGTGGTAGATTGTTCTGCAGTGCTTTGTATATGTACACTCAAAACTTTCTCTCCCCTATCACTCATGGCTTATTCTGGTTGTTTTTTCTTTCTTGCTGGCTGGCAAAGTTCATAGGGGCTCTCTCGGGTTTGACGGGTTTTGCTGGCGGGTCTCATATACCGGGATACCTGCGTGGCTTGGATATTTTTTGGACAAACATTATAATTCCTAATCATTTTCTCTTTTGTTCGACAGGATGTAATGACTACATGAATAGAAGGGAATGATGGAAGTCTTATAATTAGATCAAGCCTTGAGTGCGTTTGTTTTGAAAGTCAGTTTGAAATCTATTACGGCATCTTGGGGTATTTGAGATTTTCAACAATTATGACTGACTCGTGTAACTGCACGCGAACTCTACGTTATAAATACATGAAGGTGGTAGCAGGGTTGCTTATTTGAAACTAGATATATAATTGAATCGGTTTTTATTATCATAGTAATAACAATTTATTTATTATTCATACTGCCGATGTGCCTATCCTAGGGCGTGCCGGTCCAGCAAGCTATCTTAGTGTACAGGAAAACCGTGCCAGTCTTCTAGCTGGGTGAAAAACCTGTACCATCCCTTTCAGGTCTAAGCTCTTGACTTCTTCGTGCTACAGATAAAAGAAGCCCGTCCTAGACTAAGCTCCCTGCATTCCTACGTCCTAGTCTACGGCCGCCGTAGCAGCCGGGTCGTTAGTAGCCGTACCTGGCTCCGTCATATCCCTCACTACTAGGTTTAGCTTTCCCTGCCTTAGATCCTTCGCCGCTCGCTCTATCGCAACGGCCATTGAGGGGAGTCAGCCCCTCGGCCGTTTTCTTCTTGTCTCTTGGAATTCTTTGCCTTCCCCCTGGAAGGTTATTTGCCGTACTCCCGGTAGTCGTTGCTTTTAGTTTTGTCGTTCTAATAGAGTAAGGTCGAATGCCCTTGGCCGGTACTGATATCCCTCTCTAGTAGTACCCCGGGCTTTTACTACTACCGGGTACCATCGTATTTAGGCCGGGTGCTTCCCTTTGCAATTCGAATATCGAAGGTTGATGTTATAACCTGCACCGAGGTATGGGTATAGACTGTAAGGCAGTACGCCTACTAGGTATTGACAAAGGGATCGAAGGTTATGACAAGCGTCTTAGACAATATATTACTATCAATGATAAGTTATTCTAACAAAGAGCTATTATAAATAGATTATAGACAATAAATATGGTATTGCTTGCTTAAGGAACTAAGATCCTTAAGATGGAGAGTACCCGGTACTCTCCCTACTTAGAGGAAACTATTTATATATATTGATCCAAGTATCTTATACCTTGCTTAGTATGCTTAGTATACTTAGTAACTAAAGTCGTCTAAGCACGCTAAGCATACTAAGCACTTTCTCATATTTAATATGCTTAGTAATTTAGACTAATAAGCGTTACTAAGTATGTCGAATACACGAGCGCTCTTTTAATTAGTAGCATAGGACTTTGGTAGGTCTTCTCATCCCTGGCCTAATAATTAGTCTTATTTTATATAGGACCGTTTTACGGCCCGTATACGGGATACGTTGCGCCCAGTACGTAATACGATTCCCCTCCTTCTTAGTCTTCGTGTTACGCACTGAGCGCAACGCACCACGCACGGGCTGTAGGACGGACCCATAAAGAGTTAGACAAATCATAAGGCCAGGGATGGGAAGACCCACAGAAGTCCTATGTAACCAATCAGAGAGCACTAGACGTGCTCGACGTGCTCTGTATGCTTTGTGGCTAAGACCATAGGACCTATAGAGCATGAGAAGGTGTTCTATATACCTCGTATACTCTATTACAGAGCATACGAAGCACATAGAGCAAGGTATAAGATATTTGGATTAATATATATAGATAGTTTCCTATAAGTAGGGAGAGTATTAAGTACTTTCCGTCCCGAGGATCTTAGTTCCTTAAGTAAGTAATACCATATTCATTGTCTATAATCTATTTATAATAGCTCTTTATTAGAATAACCTATTATTAATAGTAATATATTATTTAAGACGCTTATTACGACCTTTAATCCCTTTATTAATACCTAATAAATATATTGCCTTATAGTCTATACCTATACTTCGGTATAAGTTATAATATATTACTTACTTTCTTTAATCGAACGTTATATTTAGATATACCGGTACTATGGCCACCCTTAGCATTAATCCCTCCGTTAGAATTAATAACTGACCTGGAAATAACGATACTTTCTTTGGCGATACCCCTAAGGCCGCCATACCCTTTTAAGCCAAAAAGGATAATAACGAGGATAGCGATAAGGATTTCGACCTAAAGGAAATTATTAAAGAGGCCGAAGATATTTAGCCCCTTTCCGATAATACCCCGAAGATAGTTGCTAAGGTTGGCAAGCCCCCTATCTTCTTAGGTAATAAATAGGAACTCTTGCCTTAGCTATTTTATATCCGAACTAATCTCCGTTTATATAATATTAAGGAACTTAAACCTTAACTCTTTTTCGCTATTAGTTATCTTGGAAGGGATTTTAAATAGTAATTCGACGGAATCCTCTGTAATTATTTCGAGTATATAGAAACCGAGCAAAACCTCCTTATATACTAGATATTTTAAGTTAGAATATTAAAGTTCGAGGAAGAAATATGGAAGATATATAGGGAACCTAACGAAGAAAAGGTAGCCGAAGATCGTTTTAAGAAGCTTAGATAAATAACCTCGGCCTTAGTATATACGACCCTATTCCGAAGAAATACTTTCCGAATTAATTAGGCAAACGTAGCCTTAAAGAATAAGTTTTATTAAGGATTAAAACCAAAGGTTAAAGATAAACTTATTAAAAAAGATCGGTATACTTTAAAATTAAACGAATATATTATTATTTATTTATATTACCGATGTGCCCTAAGCAGGGCGTGCCGGTCTAGCAAGCTATCTTGGTGTATAGGAAAACCGTGCTAGTCTTTTAGCTGGGTGAAAAACCTATACCATCCCTTTTAGGTCTGTGCTCTTGACTTCTTCGTACTATAGTTTAAAGAAGCCCGTCTTAGACTAAGCTTCCTGTATTCTTACGTCCTGGTCTATAGCTACTTGGTCCGCGGCCGCTGTAATAGCCGGGTCAGTAGTGGCCGTACCTGGCTCCGTTATATCCCTTACTATTAGGTTTAGCTTCCCCTGCCTTAGATCTTTCGCCGCTCGCTCTATCGTAACGGCCATTAAGGGGGGTCGGCCCCTCGGCCGTTTTCTTTTTACTTTTTGGAATTCTTCGCCTTCCCCCCCTTAAAAGGTTATTTGCCGTGCTTCCGGTAGTCGTTATTGCTCTTGGTTTTGTCGTTCTAATAGAGTAAGGTCGAACGTCCTTAGCCGGTACTAATATGCCTCTTTAGCTATACTCCGGGCTTTTACTGCATCCGGGTACCATTATACTTAGGCCGGGTATTTCCTTATGCAATTCGAATATCGAAGGTTAACTTGATTGCCATAGGTAAGGTACTAGGCTTCCCCTACCCTCCCCCCTCCCTATAGGCTATTGCACTATACCGTAGGTATAACGTACGCTTTTTATAGAACCGTTAGGTATGCCCTTATTCCTAATATCTATAATATTGGGTAGTTTATAAGATAGCCTAGTACGGCTCGTAGTATAATATCTAAGCTCGCTAAACGATCCCTTCGTTGTAAGCCTTCTTTACCTCTTCTTTGCTAGTTATTGTAATTAGCGCTATTACCTTTATTATCCTTTCTATTATTGGGATTCGAAATTTAATTCTCTTAATTATTATTAATCCAATCGTTTTGCCGAATTCTGCCTTTATTATATCCTTTAAATCCCTTTTTAATATCCCTTTTACTAAGACTGTAAAGGTTCTCTTCGCTTCCTTTACCTTTTCGCCGAATGCCTTTTTAATCTACTTACTATTCTTAGCTTCCGTATGCTATTTCTTTATCTTTACCTCTTAGAAAGTAACGACGATATCGCTATTCGGTAGCTTCCTTATTACAACCGCTCTTTTCCTCTTAGAGACTCCGTTTACTACCTAGATAATCTCTTGCGGAGACTGCTGGGCAAGTGCCGGTATAATTAAGCCTCGTATTAGGACCTCTTTCCTAATACGTCCCGGTATAACATTTTTTAGGGGTTCCTTAGTAGTTACCGCCGCTTAAGACTGGGCGTCCGGCCCCCTTTTTATTAAGGCTTTCTTTACCTCTTGAGCCTCCTCTTTTAATCCCCCGATTGCCTTTTGCACTTCTTCTATAATGGCCTTCTGTAAGGCCCCGAAATCGGCCCCTTTTGAAACGAATATATTAATAAAGCTATTATTATCGATAATTAGATCTTCGAGCATATAATAGAAAATAAAAGGGTTTATTAAAACCCTTAAGCTCTTAAAGTAAATATTTTTAAGAGATAGGATGGTATAGTTTTTTTACCTAGCTAGAAGATTAGCACGGGTTTCCTATATACTAAGATAGCTTGCTAGACCGGCACGCCCTGCCTAGGGTATATCGGTAGTATAAATAAATAATAAAATATTCTTAAGAGATATAATTACTTAAATATAGCTTATAGCATTTACGTAAGCCCTATAGATATAAAGGCCGCTTAAAAATATTAGGGAAATTATAATAAGCTGAGGGATAAGTCTAAAATTAAATACTTTAATTACGATAAGATAGCATATTACGCTAAAGAATATAAATCCTTTAAGAAATTTAGATTAATATTAGAATTTAAGTCTATATAATTTACTAATACGGACCGTATTATTAAAATAATAGAACAAAAAGAAAAGGACTATATATTATTATTGATTCTTGTGTATACGCAGCCTTATAGCCTATGGAGCCTCTAGTTACCACCGCCCGACACGACTTGCAGGGAAGCCCACAGGCCTAGCCACACATCTAGCCAAAGCTCAAAACCGTAGCCTACGTATAGTAGCCGGGGCCTACAAAGCCACACCAATACGG
>MU858945.1:0-43968 GCA_033297175.1 Cladorrhinum sp. PSN332
CCAGGCTTAGGTTGAACTAAGCCCATGGAGCCAAGACACCAAGGTCTGGCTTGGTTGGAAGACAGGCTTGCCCTGGCAAGCCTGTGAGCAGGTTGAAGACCTGCTTGGCACTGGGTCTCTACCTAGTACTTACCTTGCACCTTATATATCCACATGTTAACAAAAGGCAATAGATAATTAGAAATAGTACCTATGGATTTACGGTAACGAGAAGTCTAAATAGCTTTAATTAGGTGGATAATTCGAAAAGAAGCAGGTAAGCTATGGTCTTTTTCGTGGGTAATTGGAATATTGGTCCGAATGGCGGTGTGACCGATGTTGCGCGCAGGGTCCTGAAATGGTGTTGGTGGCGTTTGGACCTCCCGTTTACAGGTCAGAGCAGCTCACCAGGGGCCCACCCAAAAGAGCGCCCAATATTGCAACCCAATCCCGCAGCCAAACCAACTCAACTCGGAGATCATCCTTTTCCTCAAGTCTGCCGATTGCCGTGTTTAACTCGACTCACCAATCGCCTGCTCGAAGCATCGTCGAAAGAACCAGAAAAAAAACATCAAAGGAACCAGAAGCAAAGGTCACGTAGGTTTGCCAACCATTGCGTCCCATAGCACTGATGCAGCCATGGCCAAGCAATGGATCTTTGCCCTCTATGCCAGCTCATTCTTTCTCCATGTCCGCGCCGACGACCTGTCCGACTTCTCCAATAATTTGGCCACCGATATTGGCCCTCTCCTCGTTTTATTCGGCGAGTCCATGACTAAGCAGTACCTCAGCGAGAGCACATCCTTTCTCGACTACTTCATCTTCGCCATGGCGCCAATTGGCATCCTCACCGCCATCATTTCAGCCATTCGGGTGTGCGGACATTCGTCTCTCCGAGCCTTCATCGGCCGGTCCCAGGAAGGCGAAGGCGCAATCGAGGCCGAGTTGTGCACGTCAACAAGCCGTGATGTGTGTGAGCTGTTCAATCGGGGCGGCATTACTCGCGTCCTGGGCAAGCCTGATATTCTCGAGCTCATCTACGACCCCGGTACTCACTCGATCAAGCCGCTCCAAGAGTATCTACGCAATAGAGAGGACAAGGAAAACTCATGGTGGCAGAAGTATGATAGTCCTTCTCTATTTCCAAAACCCAAACCTCGGGACGGGGAACAGGTCTTGTTCGCTCCCAATCCAAACCTCTCTCTCAACGTCGGCATCGTGAAGCCGCCAGATTGGGTCTTGTACGTCGTTGCAGCCGCTGGATTGGTCCTCCAAACCGGGGTCCTCTCGCTGGCTGGGGTTGGCGTTTGGATTCTCGGCTGGAACCTCAGCGGGTCAGAATCATCAGCATCCAAAAACTACGCTCCCGTCATGTTCATAACGGGCACAGTCGTCATGTGCGGCGGAATGTGGAGCTGCGCGGCTCTCATAGGACAGACCACCCACGAAGTGCGCTTCCGGCGCACGGAAAAACCTGAAGGTGATGCAGCTAAGCTGCCACGCCTCTTATGGCTTCAGCCCGGGCCCCAAGTCATCGGCGATCAGAGTTTCGATCCATTTGCATATCTCGAAGATACGGCCGCCAATCCTCTCCAAACGTGGACTTCGTCAAGGAAAGACTTTGAAGAGAAATTTGAGACTTACACCTTCTTTGCTGTCTTGGCCGTACTGCTCGGATATATTACGCAATTCATCGGCCTGCGCGGCATGAAAGGATGGGTTTCTCTCGCACAGCTAGGCATTACCCTCATTATGAGCGTCCTACGCGGATGCCTTCGCATGCAGCGCCTAGGCAGGAACGACAATTTGTTGCTTACCATGCCCGATATGGTTTCTGGATACGAACTGGACTGGCTGTCCTTCGAGATTATTACGGACAAAAAGAATGGTGGACAAGATAAGGGGGCACGATCATTTCACGTTACCGGCCATGTTGGGGACGCCCAAACCTCAGAATCAAAAAAGACCCAAACCTCCGACTCAAAAAACACCCAAACCTCCGACCAAAAACAGATCAAAGTGAGGGTTGGTGTTGAACTGATCCCAAAGGATGGGCTGGAAAATGGACTAGATTGTACATCGTTGCTAAAAGTCCGATGGAAACTCGCTGTGTTGACAGGGAATACCATCGACGAAGGATCAAACCCGCGGAAATCGTTTAATCAGCCAGTTATCCAGAATTGGAGGGATACACGGGTCAAGGTCCGCTCCAAGGCGGTGGAGCTATGCAATGCTATCTGCCAAGCGGCCGAGGACCTCTGGAAGAAGCGGCATTGGAAGCACCAATCCAAGGAGACGACTACACTTCAGGCTCCAGCTATCATTGATGACCGGCTTATTGATATTGCTCTATTCCAACCGTCAGACGAGTCGGGACCAGGCTGGAGAATGGACACAGCGCAAGTGGAGGCAATCTTGGGTCTCTGGATGTGGACTTTAGCTTCTGATGAGCGCGTTGTCCGGTATCCGGACGACTCTCAACAAAAGGAATCTCGCGCTGAGGAGCCTCAATGCATGAGAATTGTCTCTGCTGGCCTAGACGATGACAATTGGGGCCGGGGATTCGATAAGCAGGCCGAAATGGACCTTTGGCTCGGCTCAAACGCGGTGACTCTTCTCAAGAGCACCTTTCCCCTCACAAAGCAAAGCTGGAATGGTATCACTACTTTGTGGGATGTCGATAATAAAGGTGACTGTGAGCCGACACGTTCGGACTCGCAACCTGAAGGCACCATGGGCCGAAGACGACGGTTTTGTGGTTGGCATTCTCTTCAGGGGCGACCCGAACTTACCCAGCATCTGGCAAGCGGGTCAGGCCAGCAAGGGAGCCAACCTGCCAGAGTGCGAGTACAGATTGTCCCAACTCAGGGCTCCTTACTAGACCTTTGCGCCCGAGAACTTTTTAGTTCCATGATGCTGTCGCTAATGGGTACTTTAAACGTTCAAAGCACGACGGTGCTTGAGGACACCGGGTTGATACGGCTGGAAAACCTTACGGTCGCCACTTTTGCAAAGGCATTTACGGAGTGCGGCTTAGGATTATTCTCCGAAGCTCTACTATGCTTAGTGCCGGGATTTCGAACCAAATATCCTCTTCCCTCTCCAGAAGACATGCTTTCCGCATTGCTTCGCGCCGCAGAGGCCTACAGGAAGCGTTCGGAATGGGAGAGGGCGCAGACTCTATTGCGCTGGGCATGTGAACAGCATGCTCCAGGCCGCGGGGGACTGGCAGGGGAGGGGGCGGCAATACCAGACAGCGCAGGCTCCTTTTTCACCAGAGCCCTCCGTGCGATTGGTGAGCTCTATCGCTGGTCACTAGCTGCAGAGCATTCTAGTGACGAGAGAAAGGATTTTGCGAGAAGCGGCATCGAGTGGATGGGCAACACCTATCGTTACGTGGGCCAGAGTGATCCAGACGTCTCCGAGATCCTAAATTGTTACGAGGTTATCGCGCAGCGAATCGCTCCAGTTTCGGCAGATAATAACTTAACCCCAACCGTCCTTCAGCTGCAGGAAGTTGCTGGCCATTTTATACTAGCGATGAAAAATAAAAACAGAACGGATGCGCTGCACTACCTGTGTTTAGTTAAAACGGGTGATTTTGGCTCCCAGGCTTTGCAACCGGTCCTCCCGCTGGCCGTCCGAAATGACTGGAACGAAGTGGTAGAGGCTGCCCTAGAGATGAAAGCGGGTCTAAATAGTCAGGACGAGGATCAAAGGACGGCGCTTTGGTACGCCGCACAATCTGGCCGAGAGTCATATTTGAGGCTTCTCATAAATCATGGGGCGTTTTCGGACCAAACAGACGATAAAAAACAAACGCCGCTGCTCATAGCATCCAGTAAAGGACATGAAGTCGTTGTTCAACATCTTTTGGAGACTGGACATGTCAACATCGAGGCCACGGATGAAAATGGGGATACAGCACTATTCCGTGCTGCTGAAAATGGGTATGAGACTGTGGTTAAGCTATTAGTTGACAATGGTGCTGCTATCGATTTTAAGGATAAGCACAGGGATACGGCCGTATGGAGGGCTGCTCAAAACGGACAGGAGGCCGTGGTTAAGCTGCTTATTGAGAAGGGTGCCGATATCCGTTGGAATAGATATAGGGGGAGGCTATTATCGTGGGCTACTGCAAATGGGCTCGAGGCCTTGGCTAAGCTATTAATTGAGAAGGGCGTCTATATCGAATCGAATGAGAATGGCTGCACGCCACTATCTTTGGCTGCTGGAAACGGACATGAGGCTGTGGTAAAGCTATTAGTGGAGAAGGGTGCCAGCATGGATTCGAATGAAAATGCCTGGACGCCACTATCTTTGGCTGCTGGAAGGGGACATGAGGCTGTGGTTAAGCTATTAATGGAGAAGGGTGCCAGCATGGATCCGAATGAAGATGGTGTTACAACCTGCACCGGGGTATGGGTACAGACTGTATGGCAGTACGCCTACTGGGTATTGACAGAGGGATCGAAGGTCGTGACAAGCGTCTCAGACAGTGTGTCACTGTCAACAACAGGTTGTTCTAACAAAGAGCTATTGGAAATAGATTGTAGACAATGAACATGGTATTGCTTGCTTGAGGAACCAAGATCCTCGTGGTGAAGAGTGCCCGGCATTCTTCCTACTTATAGAGAATTATCTACATACATTGTCCTAAGTATCTTGTACCCTGCTCTGTGAGCTCTGGGTGCTCTGTCTCCTTGGACACAGAGCACACAGATCATACAGAGCACCTTCTCGTGCTCTGTGGGTCCTGCCTGTCTTGGCACGGATCACACAGAGCACGTCGAGCACGCCAAGTGCTCTCTGATTGGGACCCATGGGTCTTTTCATCCCTGGCCCAACGATTGGTCCATATGAGTGGGTCCGTCCTGCGGCCCGTGCGTTATATGCATTACGCTCAGTGCGTAACAGATGGCTCGACGCCACTATCTTTGGCTGCTGGAAACGGACATGAGGCTGTGGTAAAGCTATTAGTGGAGAAGGGTGCCAGCATGGATCCGAATGAAGATGGCTCGACGCCACTATCTTTGGCTGCTGGAAACGGACATGAGGCTGTGGTAAAGCTATTAGTAGAGAAGGGTGCCAGCATAGATTCGAATGAAAATGCCAGGACGCCACTATCTTGGGCTGCTGGAAGGGGACATGAGGCTGTGGTTGAGCTATTAATGGAGAAGGGTGCCAGCATGGATTCGAATGAAGATGGCTCAACGCCACTATCTTTGGCTGCTCAAAACGGACACGAGACCGTGGTTAAGCTATTAGTGGAAAGGGGCGCTGATATTGAATCTAAGGATAAAAATGGCGAGACGCCACTGTTGTGGGCTGCTAAAAACGGGCACGAGGGCGTGGTTAAGTTATTGATTGAGAGGGGTGCCGATATCGAATCGAAGGACGAGAATGGCCTGACACCACTATCATGGGCAGCTAAAGAGGGGAACGAGATCGTGGTTAAACTATTAATAGAAAAGGGTACCGATATCGAATCGAAGGATAAGAATGGCCAGACGACACTATCATGGGCTGCTAGACATGGGCGTAAGCCTGTAGTTAAGCTATTGATTGAGAGGGGTGCCGATATCAAATCGAAGGATGAGAATGACCAGACGCCATTATTATGGGCTGCTGCAAAGGGGTGTGAGGCCGTGGTTAAGCTATTAATTGAACAGGGTGCCGATATCGAATCGAAGGATAAGAATGGCCAGACGCCATTATTATGGGCTGCTGCAAAGGGGTGTGAGGCCGTGGTTAAGCTATTAATTGAGAAGGGTGCCGATATCGAATCGCAGGATAAGAATGGCCAGACGCCATTATTATGGGCTGCTGCAAGCGGGTGTGAGGCCGTAGTTAAGCTGTTAATTGAACAGGGTGCCGATATCGAATCGAAGGATAAAAATGGCCAGACGCCACTATCATGGGCTGCTAAAGAGGGTAACGAGGCAGTGGTTGAGCTATTGATTGAGAAGGGTGCCAGCATAGATTTGAACGAAGATTGCTGGGCGCTATTATCTTCGTCTATTGAAAGTGGACACGAGGCTGTGGTTAAGCTATTAGTGGAAAAGGGTGCTGATATCAAATCTAAGGATAAAGATGGAGAGACGTCATTATAAGGCTATTAAGGACGATTAGGAATACTTAGTTAAGCTACGGCAACGCAAATCATAGAATTGCTTAGCACGTCTCTTTTTATTCAATGTTTTCTCTATCTATTTTCTTTCCTCTTACTATTTTACTCATAGCGTGCCGATAAATGGGTCCGGGGTTATGTCTACACATAGGTAATCACGTCAGCTAGAATCTTCCTCTTTGAGGTCCCACTAGCAATAGTATCGGAAGTGCGAGCCACTCATTCCATGACCAGTGACTAGGTATGAAGTGCGAACGGTGAAAAGATTTCGGAGTGAGAGGGATTCGCTTAGGAATGGTACCTAGGCTGAGTGGTCTTTTCTTGGGACGTGAATAGCCGTTCAACCGACTTCAAGTTTTTAATGGCAAAAAGTTTCACTACCGGCAGCTGTAGGTATGCAATTTGACAGGAAAATTTGTGAAATTTGAGAGATTTCGAGGCTCATTTCTTCAAGTTCTTGGGGAGGGGGTCGGGTTAACAGATGGATCCCAATATCATCCCCCCGAGGTTTTCTTTAGGTAGGGAGGGGAAGGGGGTCGGCGAGATGAGTAGGGGATTTGACGGGGGGTAGGGGGGAGGCAGGCGTCACATGGTGTGTGTGTATTTCCTTCTCAAGTTTTAGTGGTACAATTCTGCAAACTAGGTACCTAACAAAAACTGCAGCTGAAATCATGAAAGAGTACCTAGGTAGGTGAATGCTCAGCGATGATGAGACAACTATGAAAATGGAGGAGAGATCCCGATAGCAATAGCGGGATTTACTGCCAGGACGAAAACGCTGCTCACAGCCTTGCCAATGCATGAGGAAAATGATGATGATTATGATGATGGGATGGGTAGGAACTCTATTGCGATCAAAGGAAAAGAGAATTCATATATACAAAATTATTATCTAGTCCAACACTTTACACGGATAGTTTGGATCATGATGTCGCTGTTGATGACGGCCAGGTCCAACGTGTCTTGGTTGGCTGGCTTGTATCCAAGATGACTGAACTTGATCCAACTCTTGAATCTCTGGCTGGGGTCGTCATAGGCTTGGAGACAGCAGAAGTCACAACCATTTTGGTTGACGGAGATGGTAGAGAAGAAGAAATCAAATGTACGATTCCCGAGGAGACTCTGGCCAAGCTGCGATCAAAGGCTTTCGTTTCAGATCCGGCACTGTTTCTGCGGGTTTCTGCCAAGAATCAAGAATTTCAAGTTGTTGACAATCTGGTCCTTCAACAAGAACCGTGGGGGATTTGCCCGAGGACGCCAAGCTGGGGTCTCTCAGCACGTGGGGCAAGCTTCTTGAGGGTGTGGAGGAATCTCTGACGCGTCAGCATGCTGCAAAGTCTCGTCTCTAGGGTTGCTTCCGTCCGACTTTGCTGCAATAACTGGCGAGACATTCTTCCCTCCCCGGCTTGAGGAACTGATGATGGGCCTTTAAACTGCAAAGAAGGGCATCACTGTCGATTTTCAGTGCCCCTGGGATGCCGCTACTCTCCGGGGATATACGCAAAAGGACGCACAGGAGGCAAAAGTCTCGACGCCCACCCAATGCATGCTGCAAACCAGCCATGAGCTTGGGTTGTCCTTTATCCAGCGGCAGATGATGAGACGTTCCGGCCTCGAGTTTCAAGACGTGCTGGATTTGGCAAAGACACGGTGCTTTGGCCAAGAATTGGTCATTGCCAACAACACGGGCTCAAACGACCCTCGCGGCAGGCTGGAGCAGCTGAGAATGATGTCGGGCGCCGCAACGCCGCCTTTCAAGCCTTTGACCGAGTCATTGTGCTTCCGTCTCCAATCCTTCTTGAGGCTGCAAGCAAAGTTGAAGTGGTCAACCAGACAGCTCGACTCGGCAGTGGCTTGCTTCTACAACAGAGAGCTTGGGACTGGCAGGGGTCTGTTGAGGGAACACCCGCAGCCATCGCTCATTACGCCGTTTGTCGTTCAGAGTATTGGCTCTCTTCTCCAACTGTCCAAGCTGTCCTACATTGATGCACCACTGCTGCTGCCGCTTTGGCGTGACCTCGACTGGTCTGACGTCAAACCTCTTCTCCATCCCAAGTATTTCACTCACCCGACTCGAGTGGACCAGGACAATGGACAGTACATTCTTGAAGGCGACCGAACGGTAGCCTTGAATACACTTGGCGTAGCCCTGGCCGCGGCTCTGAAGTGGCCAACAGAGTTTATAGACGACTTGCTTGCAGCCACGGGCTTGGAAGAGGCAGACCTAACCATCTCTTCACCCTCAACGCTCTATCGACATGCCTTGCTGTGCCGCATTCTCGACATTGCTCCAAGTCAATCTGCCACCTTCTTCCGCCAGCTCTTTGCAATGACCAAAGAAGACCCGTTTGGCAATCCGATGTCGACTGTGAAGGTCATTGAGCAATGGAAGAGAGGATTCGGTGAAGGCTGGACACTGGAGTCTTTGGACAAGGTGCGGCTCGGCCTGGACTCGGACTCGCACTTGGGCAAGGCAACTTCTGGTGGATAACCCGGCTTGACTACAATAGCGGCAATTCTTGAGGGCTCCAAGAATATTTGCAAATCGATGGCTTTCCTTGACACTGGCAATCCGACTTCCCAGGATGTTGCCGAGTGCGCTGCGCGAATTTTTGACGGGGACATGGCAGCACCAGTCATCCGGCTTGTTGAAGGTAAGAAGGCCTATTTCTACCACACCCTTATTACCCATAGCTAGGTACATAGCTAGGCATAGCCTCGAGTTACTAACCTTGGACGCTTTGACTGTCTCTACACGTAGGTACGGGCAACACAACATTCACAATCTCTCTCGAGGACGTCAAGGAAGTCAATATCCTCTTGCAGTCCTCCAAGTCCTGGCACGACAAGATATCAGTCGCGCCCGACATAGGGGCCGGATGCCGTAACACAGTCCAAGTCTCACTCATCGGTATCTTGACCAGTCCCGAGCGTCACAGCCTTAAGAGGCACTGCAAGGAACTCAGTTTGCCAAAGAGCCAGATCGGAAAGGTTACCAAGGCATTCGATGCAGCTGTAAAAGAATCCTTGGCACCGTGGACTGTGATCGAGTCCCGTTTCAACAATGCTCACAACGGCCGAGATCGCCTCAAGGCCTGCACCCTGGGGCAGGACTGGGGTGTTGACGAGGAAGGTGACACCAAAGAGACTCGCCGCGAGCGTCAGGTACAGAAGCGGAGACTTGAGTTCGTCTTGCTCACCGGACCCACCATCATCCAGGAGATGCTCGAAGACCTCATGATAACAACTGTCAAGCACATGGTTCCCGATTTAAACACATCTCTCGTCCCTGTGCTTCTTTCCGAGGTCGTATAGGTCCCTGCGTGGAAAGGCCGGGAAAAGCCAGCCTAGACGGCAATGACGGCCGCCCAGTCCATCCTTCGCCCGGGCGGCTATTGGGATGCCTCTCGGGACGGCCTCCTCGCGGCCGATCAGCCCTACCTCGACCTGAAGCGAATCGAGACCATCCGGCTGGAAAGCAAAACCCACGACTAGGAAATCACCAAAACAGTCTCCCTCCGGCAGATCGACCCCCTCGCCCTGATGCGCTTCCGCAACGCGGGGAGCACCGGCGGGCTCCTCTCCGCGGTCGACTACGCAAGGGAAGGGGACTACTCCTTCCGAACAGACCGCGTGCCGATTTACTCGGTGGCCATCAGTTCCGGATCGCACGACGCCGGGGTTTTCGGGCTCAACTTTGGCGGGCAGCGCCGTCGAGGGCGGGGCGTGTCTGAGGGACGCGGCCGAGTCCGAGGCCGCGAGGACGCACTGGCTCTGGGCTTTATTTAACTTGAAGAACGATTTCGTCAACGAGTGGTATGCTTTCAGCCGGAGTGTTCAAGTTATCGGTAAGAATAATACTAATGCCGAGCGGGACGAGGTTGTGATGAGGCTGGATAGCATCAGGGAGCGGTTGCCTTTTTGGGCGCGGCGGGCAGAGGGGGTCGAGGTGAAGGGGGTTTCGCTGGTGGGCAAGGATGCCAAGTTTGTGGACGGGTTGACGGTGACTGTGGGATCCGAGGGCAAGGTTGTCGGGACGGTGTCGAGCGAGCAGATAAGCGACTGGCGGGTGAGGGCGTGGAAGGACTTTGACGTGAAGGGTCTGGAGAGATGGACTATTAGTGGTCCCAAGGTCGATTTGAAGGGCAGCAGCGTGGATAACGTCCCCATGCTGGTTTGCCATGTGTTGGGTAAGAAGTAGTCAGCCTAGAGGAAATAGGAGAACATCTTTTGAAAAACGACTCGCCCTCTTCCTTGCCTCGAGCATGTCTTGTTTCTTCAGCCGTCTACCTAGTAATCACTATCATCACTAGTCGTCGCAGTCTTAGCATCGCTGCTGCTGTCCTCCAAGCTCCAATTCATTTCCCTAAACCTACAACTGAAGTGGCATGTTCCTAGGAAAATGCCTTCCGGTTTTAGAAGATATACTGCTGAATAGTGAAGTCAATTTTCGTCGGAAGGTGATAGATATACACTACCGTATATACGGTAAGACAGGGGCTGGAGGATTTAAGCGCCTATAGCTATTTTAAAGTGCCATTTTTTAAAACCACATAGGCGCTTAAGACCTCGGCAAATATCAAAGGGATAACCTTTCTTCAAATTCGCTTTCCGACTGCTTGGTCGGTCCTCCTCTCTGTCAAAGCTCTTTCAATACTGCCCAGTCGAGTGCGGCTGCAACCCCCAAATAGACGATACTGGTTGGGCTCGGTTTCACTCACTCCATTCTTCAACTTGCCTACATTAAACATCAAACAGAGCCATGTCAAAAACAACCGACGTAAATAAGGCAAAAGTAAAGAAGAAGCTCGGACGTGCTAATGCCTCACAAGGAACGAAAAAAGAAAATTAAAGAAAGCACATGATATTGACTAATACTGGATATTTAAACCGTTTTCCCATTCAGAATACGATAAAAGGTCTCAAAGTTCCCGCTATTCTTGTCATCGTACACGGCAAAGCAAACCTCCTTCCACCAATTGCCTTTAAACTCGGCCTCTCTGAGCACCTCCAGCCAGCACTCGGCCACATCCTCTGGGGGGTTCGCGTAAACTCCGCAGCCGAGCGCACCGAGCACCAGTCTGCGGTGTTTATTTCTGGCCGCGGCGCGCAAGACAAGCCTCATCTTGTCCTTGGTCAAGTTCCGGTCCTTATCAGTTGCAAAGGCCAACTTGGGAGGTCCATATCGTTCTCGCAGTGGGTACACGTCAGGTTTATAGATGGCCGCCACACTCAGGACGCTCACAACGGGAAGCTGGTCCGGATTGAGTTCCATGACGCGATGTCCGCTGGCAAGATCATCGCGCACGACGAGAACGTAGGGGGTGTAAACCAATTCGGCTGCCGTGTCTGAGAGGGGCCAGTGTTTGGAGTTGAGACCCGCGGCCAGAGAGCTACGGTAGCACAATGCCTCCTCCTGGGCCAGTGCACCGTTCAACCATCCGCCACCGGGCCTGTGGGTGTCGGCAAAGTTGACGATTGCGGGGTATCTGTTGTCATATGCGGAATCCACGGCCGCGTCTGCTGCGAGTTGAATACCAACGTTCAGGGTGTCTTTGTTTAGAACTTTGATGGTTGCTGGGTGTGGAAAGGACGGGCATTCCTCGGGGTGCAGGCGGTGGGGATGGTTCAGGTTGTGTTTTGACGATCTTCTAGCAGCCTCAATTGTTCCCAATTGGCTCAGGAGTTGAGGCACGATACCTTGGGTTTCCTGGGCGATTTTTCTGAGTGTTTCGCGGGAAGTTGGATCAGAAGCGGATGCGCAGCGTCCAGATACCGGTTGGTGTGGGATATTGTGCTTGTATCTTGTTTGTTTGGGCGGCGATGACATCTTGGCTCGTTCTGACTTTCTATTTGAACCTGCAATCAAGGAACTAAACGGCCAGCTGAGGTGGGACATAATGTCAGGGTGAAGGTCCGAAGATGTAAAGCGAAAGACGATGGAATTGAGAGGATTTGAGTCAGGGATACGGTGATTCTGCTGCCCAAATATTGTGGTCACACTCTTTCCCTGCGTTGTTCATTTTTACCAGATTAGACTGCCATCATTGGGCCTTGTTTCTCATTGGGTAGGTATTTGGCTGGTTGCTCCCCGCACTCGTCGGGCACGCATGCTTTTCCGCGCCAGGCGGACTGAAAACCGCCCAAGCCAGAGTGAGAAACACGTGGCAAGGAAATACAGCAGTGTCATCTGTTGGCCTGTCCAAATTATCTCAGACGTTGCCGTGTCGTTCAGCCTCACAATAATTATCGAATCAGCATAAAAGGGTATACTTATGTGTCGTTGTGTTTACTTGTAGACCTCACACGCCATTGCTTTGGCCTTGTCTCTGTGTTCAAAAATAGTCGGATGCCAAGGTGTGATGTGGTCAAATGCAAGATCACAGGATTCAGCACCTATCTACCCAGTCAACACCATGTTTACACAAACACAGACACGTCTCTGGTTTTTGTCCTTGCCAGCCTTCAGTCAAGTCAGGTGCCTGCGACGGCAGGCACATGCATTCATTGATGCCCAAAAGTAGCTAATTATTTGTCGAATGAGGGTCGTGATTTCTTCGGCGATGTTGTCTCGGTATCGTGTCCAAACTGGGTGTTAGAGTTGACCCACTAGAGCGAGGCCAGGGCAGATATTTCATGTCCAATATCCTTCAACGCCATGGCAATGCCAGTGAGGTCATCAAGCTACAGTTTCACTTCATAGCAGATACACACCTCACAGCAACCATCCCATGCTCCTATCTTTAGTTCGTGGCGTCTTGGATCTGGCCGAGGACGTTGCGGTGACTGCTGTATCTGAAGGCTTGAATCTCGCCCTCGATCTTGCCTGCCCCGATCTCAGGATGACCAAGATAGCGGTATGTGAAATTTCACAGCTTGCCGGATCAGATGATGAATCACATCATCGAGTCCCCTCTAACGCTTCTAGTAGTATTGACATCTTCACTAGTGCCCTAAAAAGCTCCGCAGCGACGACCCTGAATACGTTCGATGTATGTGTCCGCAAGGGCTCTTGAGACCTCATCCCCGTTGCTGACAATGATCCCTAACCTACTCACAGATGCAGGGCTGTTCAAAAAGGGATGGCTTCACCCCAACAAGTCCGCAAACGTGATTGGAGTCTATCTCGCCAAAAACTGCGACCTCAAAAACTCGGAAAAAGGAGCTTCGTTTGGCAGCATCAGGGCAAGTTTTGGCCAACACTCGGACCGTTTCCATGGCACGCAAATAGCATGCTGCCTGACGACCGACGCGAACGGCTACTTTGTGCCCTGCAGAAATTCCGATTGCAATTTCTGCCGAATCTTTCGCGAGTCGTTCAGGATTGACAAGGCTTGTAAGTTGATTTTATGATAACGGCAGGCTTTTTCGTATTAGAAAACCTTTTTCTTTTGCATTCAAAGTGCCTACCTGACTGTTTCCCTTTCCACAATGGAAATAGCAGCGGGTGGCATGTTCGGAGCCGGCATCTACTCAAGCTCATGCTCTTCGAGTAAGTTCCGGCCCTTATATATCAGAAACTTTTCTTTGGCCACTGGGCAGTCTGACAGACAACTTGGTTCCTCCAACAGAAGCAGATAATTACTCCCGAAACCATCACATCCGCACAACGATACACGCCGTCATCATCTGCCGGGTCGTTCTTGGAAGGAAACAGCTCCTCAAAACGGAAGACCGTAACAGAAAAGCTCCCGATAACGGGTTTCTCTCTGTAAGTAGATTTCTTTTGGTGACAAGGCTATTCGGTGCATTCGAATGTAAATGGATGTTGACGCCAAACTCTCTACTCAGGTTGAGGCGGTGACAAAGAAGAATGGCGGGTCGGTAGAATACCCGGAGTCAATCACATATTGGGAAGATTGCGTAATTCCGGTTGGTTTTATTCTTTACGAAAGAAGCGGGTGGGACGGCGGCCGGTAAATTCAGCGTCATGAATCAGGGGAGGGGGCAGTTGTTGACAGCAATCATGTGTTTTTTTTTTTGTTCCATTGGCGCCGGATTTTACCATATTCAAGTGGCTTAGTTATTAGCATACATTTACTACAAATATTCAAAGGCTTCAAGATGATTCTTATATGCCCATTTTCCCTCTGTTATTCCAGGTTGGTTGTGAGATGATGTGGTATCGATGACTGAGGTGGGAATCTTTGTTTGTGGGATCTTCCATTGCTACCTGGCATAGACTCCAACCATTTCATAGCCAACATTTTGGGTTGTGGTGGTGGAGTGACGCCAGTGAGTTGTGATGGAAGACTTTTTGAGGTGAAATTGTGTGAAGGGGGGAAAATCGTGAAATCAAGGATTACTTTCTGGCTGAAGCTTACCTATTTAGCAGCGAGATTTGTGCTTACGCCAACATTGAACTGATTGTGTTGGGTTTTAATAGAAGCTTACCAGGTGAGTCACATGCCCTGCAGCAGATGCAAAAGACCTATTGTTCCGGTTTCATTTCCACAGTTTACTCATCTTTATTCCGTCACTCCAAAAAAGGTTCCTCGTACTTTATGGCAACCCACCCCCTTTCCCACACTATTTAAAATCTTAACTTCTTCCTGCCAAAACATGTGCAATTATCCAGACGCATCTCCGCCAAATGCAGATCCTCCAACCGCCCTCCCACCAGATGATGCAGTGGCATTTCCTCCAATAGCACTACCGCCCTCTGCCGAAGACCCTGGACCGTGGCTGACGGCGTTTCCTCCCCGAGCGTTTCCTCCCTTGATTATTCTCTGGGGTGCTGCGGGAACAGGCCCGATGCGTGCCTGCGATGGTGTTTGCTCTTGTAGTTGTTTCTGGCTCTGTTGCTGACTCTCCACCGCTCGTGATCGAATACGATCAAGGTAGCCGAGGACTTGAAGGTATCGCTGATCACTCTTGTCGGAAAATCTACAAATTGTTCTGTGGTCGGCATAGCTCATTGGCAGCGCCCGCTCGCCATTGAGGCCAGCTGAGTCCGGGGTCACAATCTAGGGCCGCGGGTTGGTCAGCCTACTTGTCAAGCCCCCTGGAAAAGCAGCATGGGAAGAAATTCACGTACCATTCTCTGAAGCCCCTTGACTGATGTACTCTGCGTCTCGTAGACACAGATAAATGGAGGAAGAGGCCGAAGGAGACCGAAACGCTCTTTTGCGCTCGCAGATTCGCGGTTGAAGGCGCTGAGGAGTTGGGTAAAATCACGACTGCGGCGGCTCCCACCAAGCTTTGCCAGCTCGACTAGAAGGTCGTTCCAGTTGGCCTCTTCCGTGCCAGAATGTGGGGTACTGAGAAAAAGGAGACCGCATGACGACAGGGCGAGGCCAGGATACTGCGCCGGAGTTTCGCCCAATCTGATCATGGCCTTTTGGTTCACCAGAGGTTAGTATACCCCATCTGGAAATCGTGGGTTTGCTCACCATATTTGGATGTGATTGACATGCCTGACGAGCGACGATGCCACCAAGCGAATGGCATATGAAGATGATGGGGCGAGATCGTTCCTATGTTTGGTAGATTGATGTTAGCAGCGTCCCTTTATAAACGGGTTGAAGTGACGCAAGTCAGGGAGGGACGCACTGATTCAGATCTGCGCATGGCAGAAACGCTTTGCAGCAGTTCAGACGACCACTCAAACAGACCGGTAGTATTCTTTCTGTCACACAAAGCTGCATGTTAGCAACCCCCTTGCTCATTGTCTCGCCGTGGATAAGAAGAGACTCCCTTTTCAGGTCGAGTCTTCAACTCAAGATGCCAACTTCGACTCGTTCAAGCACCTCAACATTACCTTCTCTCCAACATCACTTCTCAACCAACTTTTACACAGCACTGCAAAATGTGCCACCATCACAACCAGAACCTTGTCGGGGAGCTTATTGCACTTCCATTTCAGGTATGACAGGACGATCTTTTGTAAAGTTTTATGGGGCATCGTTTTGATTTTGTTTTTCTTTTCAGATGCTGTCACCTGCCATCGAGGCTATCACCACGCCTATCGGCCGGGGTTTGGTACCTCCCCACGAATCCTTGAAGAGATAAGTTGAGACAGATGCTAATTCGGCACAGGGTCACTGCGGCCAAGTAAGAGTTTACCCCCAGGGTGGTAAAGGCGGCAATGTCAGGGGAGGCCATACTACTGGAGGGAATGCGAGAGGTGGAAAGGCAACGGGTAGAAACGCGAAGGGTGGAAACGCAAAGGGGGGAAACGCAAAGGGACGAAATGCAAAGGGGGGGAATGCCACGGGAGGGAGTGCGAGAGGCAATGGGGCCAAGGGAGGACGCGCAACAGGTGGTGGTGCGATCCAGAATTAGATTGATTGCTGTTAGTGTAGCATTGAGTTACGAGATCTTGTGACATTCGGTCTTGTTGGTTCCTTTTCCAAGAATGAATTCTTGTGACTCTTGATATCACACAGTGAAATCGATCCAATAGTATGAAGTTTGACAACCCGACTCCCTCAGACTTCAGGCGTTACTATCGAGGTACTCCGAGTCGTTGGGGGAGGATGTACCGACTGTGTCTGATTTGAAAAGGAGCGGCTGCTATCCCTTGGGGTACATAACGATAAAGGAGAAAATGCGGGATGAAATCAAGTATTGACAAATCAACTGAATCTAGAAGCGAGAAACTGACAATGTGCCATGCATACCCAGATTAGGATTTCTCTAAATCCCCCACAACAGAAGAATTTGGATTTCGATTCCCATTAGCTCTTTCTCTCACGAGGCTTCAAACTACATGCAGTATCTTGGTGAAAATAAAACGTTGTGATGTATTAGTGAGACAGCTCACGGACGCCTCGGGCTTCTAGGCCTTAGGGGTCGTCATCTGTCATCTGTGCCTCATAATTCTTGGGAAACATGGCGAGAGAAGACTGGATTGAAGGGAAGCCATTCGCAGTCTTGCTCTAATTCGGGAATGCTTGATACACGGTGTAAAGCCATCCCAACCTTGGCATTGGGCAGTTGTGGCCTTTTGGCATTGGGTTGTAAGTGCCAACCAACGACGGTTAGTGAATATTGAATAATCTTGATGTTGTGAAGCCACGTCTAGCGACCCTTAAAAATCCCGAGACTTGGGCCACATCCCCATAATCCCCATCATCGTCAGGATTGTTCCTCAGGTTGTACCCCTTGAGACCCTGAGACCCTGAGACCCTGAGACCCCTATGAATTGACATTACCGATCGTCGAGGCTGAGTGTGGTGGCTGGGCTGGGCAACCCCCCGTAGTTGCATGGGTAATTTTATCTTCACACCACAAGGGCGGTCACAATTCGGGGGGAAATTTCCCTGCAACCTCTATTACGCATCAAAGATTAGAAACTTGAAATACAAAGATGTATCTTCTTTTCTCCCCTCAGCTAAACCTAACATACCGATAAATAACACCAACACCACCACCACCACCACCAGCAGACCCATCCGGAACATTAGCACACCGCTTCAGCTCCTCCCAAATCTCGTCATGACCCAGACCCCTAGCGTTCCTCATCGCGTGCCACCCAACAGTGCACTTCACAGGCATTAAAAACTCGGTCGGTTGAGACATGACACGTCGACCTCCCGAATCGTGCATCTCCTTATCGTGCCACATCATCGAGGCCCACTCCCAGTTAGTCAGCTCTTTATTCAGATCAGCCCCGCTGTTGGTCAAGAGCTTCAGCAGCGGGAGGTTTCCCTTGTTGACAGCGAGAACGATAGGGAAGGTGGCGTAGTGCTTCCAGTCCATATCGTGGGCATCTCCGCCGAGCGGGGGAGAGACCTCTTGGGTCGCTCTGAGGATGCAGCTCTCGAAGTCGAGGTATTTGGTTATTGCCTCGTGCCTGTTGTCGTTCATGAATTCCCTGTTGGCGAGGGAGCGCTCTGCTTTCCGGCGTTCGACTTCGCTTCGATGGTCCCCGGCGTTGGGAGGACCCTCGAGTTGCTTTGGGGGCTCGGGTCGGTTCATGATATTTCCTGCAGGTAAAGGTAAAAGCAGCTTTTATAACATGTGTTTTCTGCTCTTTTTTTTAATTTTTTTTTTTTATGGAACTCAAGTAATATTTTGCTGGGAAAGATCCAAACGGTAAGCTCCTGTAGTTAGGTATTATTTAATAAATGTATGTACATGTACATTTGCCAGTCAACATGTCCCCCAAAATTAGAACGAGAGTCCATGTCTTTAAGCGAATTGACTGTTTATTCAACAAGTGACATGTCACAACTTTGTGCAGCCTTGAAAACCACAACTCAACCACCCTCGGAATGTTTAAATGACTACCATGTATTCATTCTATTGTTACACGGTCTATAAATCCGAACGCATAGTCCTACATTCAACGAGATGATCAGATACAAGAATGGGATTAGAGATTTGAGTGTTCAACTGAGTATAAACAGGCTCATGGCGCCGTTGGATCCGGATCTGTATAGGATCTGGTCACTGGCCATGGGTCGACTGTGTGATATCTCCTGAGGGCACTCCAACGGTCACCAGTTGCCCCCGAGTACCAGTTCGTCATGCTATTAAAGAGGTCCCAACGATCTTGTTTCAAGGTTTCCCGCCGGGTGTTGGCAAAGTTAATCTCGAATTGATTCTCAGCCTGAAGTGGGTTTTGTCTTGCAAACTCGTTGCAGGAATTTCCAAAGTTTCCCACGTATCTTCTGAATATGGCCTCGGTAGCCGTGATTCGGTTAAAGAATTCATGCTCTTGAATCTGGTTGTACCTTGCGATATTGTTTCTGTCGGCTAACTCGGCATTTCGCACACCAACATACTTGCTGATAAACCGCTCGTGCTTGTTCATGCCCTGGAACCAGCTCTTACTCTGGTACCTCTCGGGGTCCAGGGCGCTCTGAACAGAACTGTAATACGAGTAATTCAGCTCTCCATAAAAGTAGTGCACAGAGGTCCGGAACCAATCGTTATACAGCGCGCCATGGCGCTTCTTGATGGCGTTTGGATTGTTGGCTATCGTGATGTCGCCACGCAGGTCTCCGCCGTGGACGCGAGAGTTTATCTGCATCATTCGAGCTGCCAGGACAGGCCTTCCGATTGTCTTGGTTTGTTGGTACAATGACGATGGGATAGCCCCTTGGGTGGCGAGGTTGTTTCTGGGCGCAAGAAAATCTTCGCTAAAGGTTTTCATCTGTCGAAGACGGACATCAATCCAAGAGTCGCTTCTGTGGACCAGGTAGGGCGGGGCAGCCGGGTTGGCTGCGTATGCGGCGTCGAGTTTTCTCTGAAGCTCATCCAAGTCTTTTTGCACCTGAGCCGCCACATCCATGGCGGCCTGCTGCTTCTCCTGCTGTTCCTTCTGGCGTTTGAACCTTGCGAGGGCCTCGTCTTTTTCCACCGTCGCGGCCTCTAACCGATTCTTGACATCACTTATTTCTCGTTGTAGTAGGGCATCCGGAAATGCCACATAACCATAACGATTCAGCGTGCTCCAAGCCTGCTGAGCTTGCCAGCTAGCTGCTTGATAGTGGCCGTCGAGAAACCTGAGCTGATTGTCCCACCACGTGATGAGTTGTGACCCCCACTCGTTCACATGTACACGACCAGCGTCGGCCCAATGCATGTCGAAGTTGGTCCTGTCGTTTGCGTCCATCATTCTAAGCCCCCGGATACCTCCGGAATCGATGCCCTCCGCCCAGGCCTCCTGCGTCATATTCCTATAGTCGGCATAGTCTGCTACATTTGGAAGAAATGCAAGAATGTTTACTGGCAATCCATCAGCCCTTGTGGCCCGCGCATTAGCGTCTGTTTCCAAGTTATAAAGCCCAGTGGGCCCCGGAACAACTACAGGCCCGGGTGCTGCAGCTCCTGGTGGTGGTGGTGGTGGTGGTGGTGGTGGTGGTGGTGCTGCTCCTGGTGCTACTCCTGGTGCTACTCCCGGCGCAATTATAGGCACTGCTAACGGTGGAAACGGAACCAAAGGCAACGCTGGAGGTGGTGGAGGTGGTGGAGGTCCTGACATCTTGTTTGCTACAAATTGTTGGTTTCTAGGTGGGTTGTTCTTCTGAGGCTATCTACAAGATGGCACGGCGATTGGGTTATAGAGCTTATCAGATACAAAGACAATAGAGCGTTCATATTCCGGATGCGGGATTTCTCTATTGTTCTTTGTTGACGCTGACAATTGACATTTGATATTGGCAGGCAAAGACCGGATGAAGAAGGCGTGCGGAGGGAGTGCCCTCTTGAGTTCTGAGACGACCGTGTCAGAATCAGAACTCAGAGAGATGTCGGTTGACAGACTCGTACGAGCTTTTGAACCCAAGTGGGTTGGGTGGGTTGGGTTGTGTTTCGGCGTCGCGCCATGGAGCAGGGACAGGTTGCGACAGACGCCACACCTTGTTTCCACTTCCACTGCAGCTGGCGATTATTTCCGATAGGTATTAATATCCGCACTTGGGACGTGGTATTTGATGGGTTCAAATTGCGCTTTTTGGACTCTCCAGACAGGCAACACACTGACAGGGTGTCACAGAGTCGAGAAAGTGGGGTGATGCCCTTCTCCCTGAACTCCACCCATCTCCACATCTCCACCTTCCTTGTTGCTTGAAACGGCTCCAGATTAGGAAGTTGCCAGCCTGCGACACAAACCTCCAAGGCCATTCCCGGTTCATTCCCGCATCGGTACCTGCAGTGGCCCGCCGTGCATGCCGCTCGAGAGATCTCCTACACGTATGTAGATCGCCTGCCAGTGCCTGCCGTTGATCCGAACATCATCTCTCGGCACTGCCAGTGGCAGAGTGGCAATGGGCATCCATGGACCTTGAAAATCCCCCAAAACATTCCCTGGTCCGATTGCATCCCCCTCGAATGACTCGTGATTCGATACTGCATTCTCAACATCCTAGAACGTCAAAGGTATGAAACAGTGAATCCATCCAACATACTCTATCCACCTCGAGTCCATGACCCTTTTTCTGTCAGGGCCGGGGGCTCCAAATCCTGACGCTTAGAATCAACTCTCCACCAGTTCGCCTGTCATGCAACGGTCGACTGAGTATATGAGCATCTGAGAAGCCTCTACCTTGGACGGTCTGATCTTTTCCCACCGACATACTCTTCCATCAGTCGTCCTCGGCAAGCCACCTTCTTTCTCTTTTTTTTCTTCTTTCTTTTTCTCTTCATTCTCTTCTACCTTGAAGGCTGTGCCTCGTCCCCCCTTTTTTCTTCACTCGGTCACCATGTTTTTCAAATCCACTTACACCCTGCCGCTGGCGGCTCTGCTTGCTTTGGTTGATGCCCATGCCGTGATTTTGGCCGCCCAGGGTATCGCCGGTTCTCCACCATCGGTCGGATTCATGGTCAGCGATGCCATTGCGAGAAATTGCACGTCTATCAGCCCGTGCCAGATGGACACGACCATCATCCGCGACGCCGAAATCAGCGCGGGCACCGTCAACAGCTGTGGGCGCACCAAGCTCACCGGCAACATCGATGTAGGAGAGGTCACCGAGGCCCAGCTCGCCGAGGGCATCGTCACGCAGGTCCAGGCCGGTAGCGATGTGACCATCACTCTTCATCAGGTCAATGCCGACGGAGCAGGGCCATTTACCTGCCAGGTCGACCAGACTTCCAACTCGGGTGTCTTCAGCCAGCCCCTGCACATCAAGAACAACATTCCCGGCATCAATGGGCTCTCGCAGGCCAAAGAGCAGGACTTCAACATCACCGTCACTCTGCCCAGTGACTTGCAGTGTGTTGGAGCCTCCACGGGAAATGTTTGCACCATTCGCTGCCGCAACAATGCTCAAGCTGGTCCCTTTGGTGGTACGTCCCTCTTGCTTTTCTTTTTTTTTTTTTTTTTTTCAGAAACAGTTGACTGACACGGCAATTGCGACAACAGGCTGCTTTGCTGTTCAGCAGACAGACGTAAAGCCCAATGTCAACACGCCCGAGAACATACAGGCTAACGACAGCCTCGAAGCTTTGAATTTTGAGGCGGCCTCGAACCGCGCGGCGCTCACTGCCGCCATCAAGGCCAACCAGGACGCCGGGACCGACAAGGAGTCGCAGAACCTCAAGATCGTCGAGGCCATCCTTGCGCTCAACACCGTCACCAACACCTTCCCCGTCGTTACCCCGACTGTTGCCCCAGTCACCACCGCCACTCAGCCCGTGGCTTCTGCTACTCCCACTTCGACGACTGGCAGAAACAGGAACGGCAACAACAGGAACGGCAACAACCGCAACGGTAACAACAACAACAATAAGAACCAGTTCGGCCGGAGAACGACCCAGCGCCTTTCGGCAGCTGCCCGCCGCGAGAGCGTCAGGGATTTGCTCGCAAGATTTATTGTGCCTGATAACACCGAAGACGATAGCTCCTCTGCGTAATTCATTTTGACATGTATTTGGTAGTTGTAGATTTCATTGGACAACTGACAATGTTTTCTTTATGGGTTTTTGGTAGCACGGGAGGGAGGGGCAAAGGGGTTGAAATGGGAGTAGGAGCGTTATCTGCGTGTATATTTCCGTGGTCAAACCGTATTTTTACATTATCAGCATATAAACATTTCGACATTTTATTTCCATTTTAGTTTGGATATGCCCTTTTTTTTTCGAGCGATGTGAGACTTGTGCAACTATCATTTGGTACATATATTCCCGTGGGGGGGGGGGGCGGTTGGTTATACTCCCGTCGCCCACCGCTCTAAATTGCACTTTGGTTGATGAAAAGAGGGAGGGAATTTACTTTTCAGTGCTCTGGTATCAGCGTCGATCCGATCGTTGCCAATGCTGGATTGACTTCGCTATTTTGGGAAGGTACGCAAGCCTTTAGGTAGGTCTGTCGACTCGAAGGTTTCTGTTCAACTGACGATCCGGGGGTCTTTTGCATGTCACAATATCGGTGACGCAGCGGGATGGGAGGGCAGGCAGGAGCCTCAACAGAAACGTCATTGACGAGTTGGGTTTTCATTGGGAGTTGATCACAGTTCAAAGTTGGGGTACGACCTGGAGGCCTGCCGGGTTTGTTACAAGGTGGGTAGGTACCCTCTGGAAGTGACATTCGCTTACAATCTATGGCAGGACGAGAAGGCGTGCGTGTGGTTGTTGCCACGTTATATTTGCTGTCACCCGGGCAGTGGAGTGACAGCGCGATTCAAGAGATTGGTAGTGTCTGTCCCTGTGGCGCCCGATCTGTGAGTTCGTTTGGCTTGCGCTCCGCCATTCTCGTCCTCTTGAAGGTTGTGTTTTGAAGAGATAAAACCGGGCTTGTACCTCTGCTGGTCTTCCAGACACACACCTGGTCGGCCCATAATTCATTCACCCAATGCCCAGGTTTTGCCAGTTGAGTTTGGATTGACTTCCGTTTTGCCCTGCATCTCTGCTTGACACAGCATACTCACAACACTTTAACACAATTTGAGCAGCAAGATTTAAGCACGCCAAACGCCGTCCCATATATTATCGGTGTCTATCTGCTTTCGCTTCAGGGTTCATCGCATATACATCTGTTAAACCGCATTATTCAGGCATTCAGTACTGTCCATGTTGCCGTGGTTAAGCTATCTTGAGTAGGTGTCCAAAAATGTGTCCAAAAATGTATTTCCAAAAAGAATATGTCCAAAAGATTAGTGCTCATAACAAGGCAAGCCAAGCCAAGAACGAAATAAAAATGCGCCAAAACAAAACAGAACTCACGTGTGACTTGAGTGCTAGATATTTGGAGAGAAGGGGAAAGAGCTCGATGTGGGAATAGATGGCGGAGAGTCGCCGTCTCACTTTATCATCGTCTTTTTAAGAAGTGAGATGCGACATACATGTCACGGTTGGCTTCGTGGCCTGGCATTCAGAGCGCGTGTTTTTTTCGTTGGCCCTCTCCCGCGATCTTCCAGCTCGGGCGGCAACGGGATTCCTCGATGCTTTTTCACGAAATGCTTTCTCGCCAAGTCCCGACGGGCACGCTTGCGGCTGCACTCTTTACAAGGGCACTCCCGACGATTCAGATGACTCCCGTGTGTGCTATTAATGTGTTTGTTTAAGCCCGAGGCGTCGCTATAAGTCTTGGTGCATCCGGGGTGGTTGCACGGGATTCGCTTGTCCGTGCGAGGCACATCGAGAGTGATCTACGTTTTGAATTTCGACCGTTCTTGTTGGGAGTGAATGAGCGTCTTTACGACGTTTAGTATGCGAGCATCCCGAGAAGAACATGAGCTGTCCTTACCTTGGAAGCGCCCAACAAGTATTTTCGGACTTCGGTTTGGGTACGGAAGCGCCCACGGCTTACAAGGTGTTTTAACATCTCTACAATGGCGTCAAAGCGTACAGACCGCTTGTCTCCCTCCTTCGCCCTTTGTTTCTTGAGCTTGAGCAGCGCGAAAAATGTTTGAATCAATTTCTTTTCCGCTTGGCGCTTCTTTTCTATGCTGAATTCCCGCTTTCCGGTCGTGACGGTTTGGCCAAATCCTGACAGAGAGTAGAAGAAGCCCCGTGGCTCCTGTAAAAAGGATAAGATTGAAGAAGACATGGTTGTATCTCGCAAATCCAGGGCTGCTTGCGTCGGTGTTTTGTTCGCAATCTCGTAATGATAAAGACTGCCTTGAGGGTGTTCGTCGCGGGCGAGGTCGAATGGATTGTACTGGTTGGCTTCGAGGGAATCGAACTTCATGTGCTGCGAGGGCGGTAACAGATCACGCAGCTCGAGGGTTGGTGCCTCCTTGGTGTTAGTTCTGAGAGCCATGGTGGCCGATGCTTCTCGGAAGTTATCTTGGTCAGAGTCCAAGTCTTGGTCGATGGAACGCTGCATCCTGTGAGAGTCCTCCACAATCCCGCGCAGCCGCCGTCGACTGCCCTCAGAAAGCCCCCACATCTTCTCTGCCAAGTCACGAAAGGCTACCTTATCTTCAGGATTCGAGATGGAATCTCCGAACTTGTATAAATCTGACAAGACTTGGTGGTCCTCCAAGCGCCCGCGTTCAACTTGATACCTTGAGACGACGGACGACAAGCTCGAAAACGCGGTGATCTCCAGAATGGCATTGACGCGTAGTGCTTTGGAAATCTTCTCAGAGGCAATCAGTCCCATAGCCAGCCACCCTTCAGCGTCGGGGAAGCCACGGTATGGTTGACCATACCCTTCGGCAGACAGGCGCGGGCCGTCTGATGCTCGAACAAGATTCGTGAACCGGCTGTGTTCCTCCCTTGACCCATCTTCTACCTGTAATAGGCACAGGGTTGCTTGCCTGACAGCACTGGTGGAAGTTGATGTGGAAACCTGGGGACAGCAGGGTGCAGGGCCGTGACCGGCATTGTTGGGGGTAGGGGGCGGACCGGCCAGAATGCCCTCTTGGTCGCGGTCTTCGGGCTCACATGTGGCACTTGTTGCTTCGATGAGAGCAAGAACTTCCTCGTTGCTGCCAATCTCATCTTTCCTGAGGGACTTGATGCCTTCGTGCAGGGCACCGAAACCTTGTAGAATGGCCACTGCCCGGTCAGTGTCCTCTCCAGTGTGGAGGCGGCTGTCCAGACCGGATTTCTCTTGTACTCCGGGTTTGTTGGCGTTGGTGCCCTTGATCTCAATAGCCACGAAGATGGAAGGGCCAGCCAGATAAGTGCGGCAATACGGGTAATCGGGGGAGCTATTAAAGAAGGTTACAGACTCTACTAATCCGTACATGGTAGGTAGTATGTGGACAGGTTGTAATTATAAGGTCAATCAAAGGGCTGAAAAGTGAAGATAAGATCAGAATGTTTGGTTGCTGTGACGGTGAATGACTGCAAGGCAGTGGGCAGGGCACGCTGCCGATGAAAGGAGAATAAATAGTCGTCAAGGTAAATTCAGTGCCTGCCGCACCGCGGCCAGTTTCTAAGCAAATGTCCACCGAATTCACTGGCGGTCCAGACTTGAAACTTTCTCAAGACGCCCTGGGGGTGGCACCGTATATGAGCTCGCGTTGTATGGGTAGCTACACTTGTGCATTTGTCCGCATGCCTGTGCATCTTCCGAGCTTCGTGTAGGCTTTAATGTGACTGTCACACCCCAGAGAGCGGACTTTCTGACAAGTCCTGTCCAAGATACCTGTCACTGCAAGTACGGTTGGGAGGTTACAGGAGCTCACTGATCATATTGGCTTGGTTGTTCCTGGTCTGCCTGATCAGGTGGATCTTGTTGATTTGATGAACTTGGTTTATTTGTGTGAGTGCCTGTTGGAACAAAAGTGTTGAAAGGGAGCCTATAAATATGTAATATCTTGAGTACCTTAGAAAAGAAAAAGAGAGAAGATGAAAACAGAGAAATAAAGAAATAAAAGGAAAATCAAAGTGCATGTCCGGTGACGTTTGTCCCTCCAAACCTAATGCTCCTAAGCCCGTTTCTGCCTTGACCTGCCGATAGTTGCAAGGTAGTTCGGATCAGTGCCTTGAACTGTCGGATTGCCTTGTTTGCTTCGAGAGCCACAGGACCAATGGTGAAGTTGGATACAGACATTGAGATGGTCTTTCAAGCCAAGACTGCTCGGAGAGTGTGTTACATGCAGATAGGATGGCGGTGAAAGAAGAGAGAATCCGGGATGGATCGCCACCCAGATAGCAGTTTTAAGGAAAGTCCAAGCGCAATGCCAGCGGACAAAATCCGACGTTGAACACCCCAGGTCTGGTATGCCCGTCTGTACACACGTAGCATCAGGACGGCGGGTTGTTAGATATTCCGCACAGTGGAACCATGTTCAAGTCAAATGTTTCACCCGAAGCCCTCCTCTGGTAACACGTTATACAAGCCGAAAGCGCCGGGTTTGACTCCCGGCTCAAGTTACCACGACCTGGCCAAAGCGATACCTCCCAAGGGCACCCTCCACCACCCTCTTTTATACTTGATGTAATACAAACTGAACTGAACACGCGGCTAGTCTTCCTAGTAACTCCATTACGCACGTCGGTTTATACATCCAACATAACCCAAAAAGGATATCACCGTCACAGGGGTGACAAAGTACTTGGGGTATGTCATATTTTAGTAATACTAGTAATGAGCAAGTATTTCTGGACATCAGCCCGGGTCTTGAGGTGCCCACGTCTCACAAAGTCCTTTTGTCTTCACTGCAATCCCTACCCGACCTGATCATCTCTCCAATAAACAAAATGCAACACGCTTGCCATCCATCCCTTGGTATCTCTTTTGTTACATGCTCTGTGTTCAACCTTTTCCAGACGTCTGTGCTCCCAAAAAATGATGCACTGCCATCAAAACCCATCATCCTCCATGACAGTAAAGTCCCACAAAAGAAAAAGTCGGCCCAAATTCCTCGAGTGTTCCTGAAATACAACCAACCTATGGAACAAGTCCGTGACCACGACCAGGCCGCACGGCCAACCGCTTGTTCATTCCCATCATGTCTGGCGTCTAACCGTCGGACCTCTGACGCCTTCCTCCAAGTGAGGCGGAAGCGTTTGGCCGGAATGTTTCTTTCTGAAGTGCTTCCTAGTCTGATCCGGACGGTGGCTCTCATAATTACACCCCGGGAACCTGCACGGAATTGTCCTTCCGAAATGCTTCATTTTGTGTTTGGAGAGACCCGAAGCTGATTCGAAGTCTCTGCCGCATTTAGGCGCGAGGCAACGGTACAGCCTCTCCACACCCTCCTCGCTGGGTCTTGTTGTAGCTGCGGGAGGATCGGAGCGAAAATTGCTGGTTACTCTAGCTCGCTTGGGTTCGGGGAATTCGTCTGCGTCACTGGGTACGTCTTCTCGTTTCGAGGGGTTGCCACTGCTGTGTTGCATGTCGTCTCGTGGGACATCCAAAGTGATCCAGCGTTGGAATCTCGCTTGGTCTTTCTTGCATAAAAGAAGTGTCTTCGAAGGCGTGTTAGTATGAGGGGATTCTGCAAATATGGTGAGTAGGCCGATGGCGGTGTTCTTACCTGAGATGCAATGACCAAGTAATCAAGGACTTCAGCTTGGGTCTGAAGGTGGCCACGTCTGGCCAAGTATTTTGCCATCCCGATACATCCATGGAACCGCGCCCACGGCTTGTCGTTCTTCTTCATCTTCGCCTCCTTGTTAAGCGGCTTGAAGAACTTCTTGCCTAATTCCTTTGCAGCCTTGCGCTTTGACTCCACGCTGGATTCCCAGTTGCGGCTGGCAGTGGCAGTCCTTCCTAGCCCTGATAGGCGACAATAAAAGTCTCCATGCTGCTTCAAAAAGGCTAGAACCACCAGGTAGATGACTGTGTTGCGTAAATCTAGCTGGGGGTCTAAACATTGCTTTTCCGATATCTCAAACTTGTAACGGACGTGGCTAGGAGGTCTTTGTTGTGGGACATATGACGGCTCCGGTGCTGGGACCATGGACAGCGGGCTGATGAGAGCGCACTGATCGAGTTCAGAGTACTCAAACTCCATAAACTGCGATGGTACAAGCTGATGCGGATCTATATTTGGGGCGTGCCGCATGTTCATCTTAGATCGCATGGCAGTCGAGTCCTGGCAGAAATCAGCATATTCCGCTTCGTACTGGCTTTGGTGGAGGTTCAGGTAGAAATCAGCATATTCCGCTTCGTACTGGCTTTGGTGGAGGGTCAGGTAGAATGCATTGTCCTGGAGAGCGTTGTCGGAAAGTCGAATCGTACCAGAACCTCTTGGCGTCTTGTAAAGACTTTCTCGACGTCCGGAATCCAGTTTGAACAGCCAGATCTTTTCTACCAAGCCGACAAAAGCTGCCCTGTCTTCTTGATTGCGAATAGCATCCCTATAGTAATACAGGTCGCATAAAACCTTGTCTTTGTTGATGTGGCCCCGGTCAACCTGAATCGTTGATATCACGAACGAAAGACTTGTAAAAGCCAGGATGTCGGGAAGGGTATCGGGTTTTGTTGATCTTGTAATCTTCTCATGGACCTCGAAGCCCCTGGTGAGCCACGCATCGGCGTCAGGGAAGCATGATTCACGATCCCCATCTGCAGACACAGTGAGGCGTTGGAGAATTTTAGGCGCGTCGGGTGCTCCAGTAACCTCCCTGAAGCGAGCGAAGTCCTTCTTTGACCTATCTTCAATCTTAAACACAGACCGCACCACTTCTTCGATCACTTGAGCACGTGGAAGGGTTTGAGATTGCAATCGTGATTCGGTGTCGGCCTCTTCTGTGCATGTTGTTTGGGATACTCCGTCGGGCGACTTCGGCGCCGGCTCATTATGATAGTCGCAGCTGGATTTAGGGCTCATGAGGCCTTCTGGTCTGTCGAGCTTTGTGATCAGACTAGCGCAATGTTCCTGGGTCTCGATGGCGACAGGAGGCAGATCGGCCAGAATTTCCTCGTCGACTTCAAGCTCAAGTGTGTCAGTCCTTTCTATCATGACATCAAGAATACCGTCATTGGTGCTGATGCCACTTTTTCTGAGGCCCTTAATATGCTCCCATGCGGCAGAAAAGCCATGAAGCTCGGCCACTGCTCGGTCGGTCTGCTCTGGGGTGGATAAGTTGTGCTCGACGCTGAATTTGAAAGAAGTCCACGGCCCGTCGGTATCCTCCAGGTAACCATTGATGCGTACAGAATACAATGGGTCAGGGGAGTAACCGGAATATGCGTCGACATTGCAGGAAAAAGTCGACATCGGTGTGATACTTGGGTCACGGTGCACGATGGTATGCGGCTTCGAGGAGGGGTGTCGGGCTTGTTCGAAACACAAAAATGAAGATGGGAAGATGAAGATAAAAAGCGGTGTTCAGCTCGCAACGGCTTCAGTATGTTGTTCAGCGAAAAGTCTAACTGTGAAGAGGACGAATCCTAGGTAGGGGGGGACTGCATTTGCACATTTTTGTGAATAGGATGATCCACCACTTTTAATGGACAATCCGATTGTCCTCGTCCAGACAAAAAAAAAAAAAAAAAAAAAAAAAAGAAAAGGAAAAAGAAAAGAAGGGGAGGGGAAAAAAAAAAACAAGCAGGGGTACGGTTGATGGTGAGTGATGCAGGTAAACCAGGCCTGTCATTGGGTGGGAAGGCACGGGCGGGCTGTGCGACGGAAACAAGAGCAACATCAAAAAGGATTGTGTTGACAGAATGAGGGGCTGAGTGACCGAGAAGACAAAAATTTGAAGAGAAAAAACCAAGAGCAGACAAAGTACTATAAGGAGACTCACAAAATTGGGATAAAATCCCAAACAATTTTATAGACCTTCCATTGAAGCCCGTCTAAGCGTATTATTTTATTCATGTCATGACTGATTAAGGGCTGACACATAAGTCCTTCCAGAGGAGCTCCAGCCGTTCTCCTCCCTCTCCCTCTCCGTCCCAGACAATTTTTCTGTCAAAGACAAAACCGAAAATATGATATGCTCGCTACCAAACAAGGGTATCTCTGCGCTAATTGCATAATATGCCATGTGTAATTGCCCCCAATTGTGAATCTGACGGTTGTGTTTTCCAATCTACCACCCAAAAGGAGAGAAAAAAGAAGACAGCAAAAAAGCACACTCCGTTCCAGTGCCCAAAGTAAAACTGCAATAAACCCACAGAAATGCAACAATATAAAAGGAAAGCATAAACCTGCCATAGAACGTCCACCCATATTTTCCCTTGTCATTAGCAGAATCCACCGTTTGTGATCCAACCCTCTATATACCTTTTGGTTGGTGCCCTGCATCCAAGAGAGCAAGCAAAGATAGGAACCTGTGACAGCGTATACAATATCAAGAGGAAAAATAACAAGGAGAAAAGAAAGAAAAGGGAATCGGAAACGGGAAGATGCATGCCCGATGGCCTGCCACCTGCCAATGTGAAAGAAAACAGCCGGACTGACCCATAAAAGACATCTGTCCGGCAAGATCTTGTTATGCAGCTGTAAGAGAACCTGGTAGTCGCCATCTTGCTCATGGACAAAGCCAATAGCCACCGGCGTCAGTCCTGATATCGAACTGTTTCCCCCCTCACACCTACCTCCAAGTGAGGTGGCAGAGAAAATCCGGGGTGATCTGACAAGAAGTGTGTCCTGGTCTGACCGGCACGATAACTGAAATAGTCGCAGCCAAAATGGTAACACGGAACCGTCCTCTTCAATTCCCTCATTTTGTGCTTGGAATACCCCGAATGGGTCTGGTAGTCTTTTCCGCAGCTAGGTATAGGGCAACGATATATAACGGTTCCATCTTCCAGAGGAATCTTGATTGGGCTCATGGAATCCCCAGGCTGATTGATGGTGGCCATCTCAATTTCGCCAGGCCTCTGCGGGGGTTGAGGGAAGTTGGGCTGCGGGGCGGGAGGGGCGACCGGCGCGGGGTCTCTGACAGACGTGGGATCTCCGAAGGGAGTGTCGTATGTGAATGGGGTATCGTCTCTGAAGGAAGAATCGTCTCCAGTGGTAATGTCGTCTTTGATGGTCATGTCCTCTCCGAAGCGAGCGTGGTCTTCTAAAGGCTCGTCATAGTCCAAATCCATATAGACTCGGTCTGCTGCTGGCTCGTCATAGACCAAGTCCATATCGACTAAGTCTGCTACTGACTCGTCATAGTCCAAATGCATATCGACTAGGTCTGCTACTGGCTCAGATGAGACCTTGTTGCCAAGTTAGTATAGGTATGTGTGGTCGAAGAGAAGCTGACAATTTGAAGATCGCCCTTACCATTAGCTCGATGGGATTTACAGTGCGCTCCGGCTGCGTGAATTCGCCAAAAATGGTTCCTGTGCCCATCAAAGCCTCATCACCAACTGGTTCTTCAGGCTTGAAGTGAGATTTCTTGAGAAAATCTGCCAACCACGGCTCCTCCTGTAACGCATTTTCGTCATGAGCACCGAAGACTGGCGGTGCTCCCATGAAGGGATTTCCGAGAAGAGGGCTTGCATGATGATGAGCCCTGGCGGTTGTGATGATCAGGTCCTCATAGGAAGGAGATTGTAACCTAGGATCGTAAAGCGAGAGGTTGCGATAATCTCTGAAGCCCCCTGGGCGCTCCTGACTGAAGATTCGGTTGTTTTGCTGATCAAGGATGTAGGCATGAAGAAAGTCCTGGTTATAGCTGGGAAGGCGTCCATCAGTGGCCCCGCGCATGGAGTGAAAGGACATGATTGCAGGCGGCGAGGGGGGATAAGGATTGTTTGGATCTGTAGCTTGAAGGCAAGGATGGCAAGGCTGCGGTTGAGACGATGAACGAAAGAGAAGGGAGAGAAAAGAAGGCGTCCAGATGACGACAAGTTTTACCCAATATCAAGGGCAACCCCGAACTGTTCACCAGGTGAGCACCCCGCTGTAGAACCTGTGTGTGCATCTTGTCTTGACCGTTTGTGTCGACACCACAGGATTTGGTCCATGGCGGTTTGGTCCATAACGCTTCTTGTCCAGGGTGCAATGTTGGACAGGGGAGCCCGGATTGAATCCAACTGATTGGCTGCAGCGGGGGGTTGCCGATTCCTGATTGGCACCCAATGGACAGAAAAAAAAGCTTGGGGTTGATGAACATCAGGGGTGCAGGTGCGCGACCCAATGATGACGACAGTCCAGAAGCTCAAATATACAAATCGAACCTTTGGGACTTTACTCACTCACTCATCTCCATCATCACCCCTCACCGACATTGCCGACGAGCACACACACTCAGCTGAGTGAAGCTGTCGCTGCCCAACATTGTCGCTCCGGATCCCTGCAAGATGCTCGTGACCCTTACGTCACCCGTCAATGGCAGACTCGGGGGCTTTTCTCATCCATCTTGAGAATGGCCACGAGTTGGCTGTGTAAAGGAGACGGGGGACGGCGTTGGGCCGTGTTGTGTATGATGAGTTGCCGTTGCGTTCTTCCAGAAATCGAAGTCGGGCGATGGTAATGAGAGATTCAAATGCTCCCGAACCCAATCGTTCAAGGAATTGACTTTTTCACTTGTGGTCAAAGAAAAGCAGGAACGGACCTGAAGATCAAGGGACCTTGGACCCACCAGCCACTGAATTTCTGGCTCCCCAGCGGCGCCAAGAGTGGAGCCCAGCCCAGGATGTCCCATGATTGGCTACCAGCCCCCAGCATTTCTCTGCGGTGAAGAAGATCAGATTTGTCGGTCAAATCTATCTATATCTCCAGTGCGCAAGGGATTGGAAACAATTCTACAATTCTATTGTTTCCTGAGCTCTTCTTCCTGGTGTGAAACAATCCCAACGTTTCCCCGGATTTTCTACCCGCCCGTGTTTGCCCTCCAACCCAGCTTAGAAACCCCACTTCGAACCACTCCCGCGGGACCCAGCAGTTCGCGACAAGAGAACGACGAGACGGTCGCATGCCTTTGCATTGAGAAAAAGACGTCATAGGGGTCTTTTTTTTCCTTTTTTCGGGAACCAATTCGCGACGACGAGGACGAGGTTGAGGGAATTATTCACCTGCGAGCGACCGACCAGACTGACAAGGGCGACCAATCTGACGGCGGCGGCGACGGCACACATCAGACGGGCACGGGAAGACACAGCACCCAATCCTCGAATCCTGCGAGTTCCCGTGGGATAAAATCCACTCGACCCGCGCGCGGGGAGTTTTTAAACCCCAACTCCCAACTTTTCTACTTCGCGACTTCACCGCCGAGGGCATCGCAACAACACCCGACTCCCACAACAATCCTGGCGCATCCGCGCACCCCCCGCAATCCAACATGTTGTTCGCAATCGCCTTTGCGCTCCAGCGCTTCATGCAAATCATTACTCTCGTACGTTTTCCCGACATTCTCTTTCTCTGTTTCTTTTGTTTTTTTTTTCCTCCCTCCCCACTGACTTGTCCCCTCTTTCCAGATCCCAATAATGGGCATGCTAGCCTACTTCGTCCACATCTACGTCGAAGCGAACCAGTTGACCCCGACCTACATCCTCATCCTCTTCATCACCTCGGTCCTCGCCCTGGCCTGGGCCATTTTCACCATCTTCTCCTACCACCGCTCCTCCTCCAACGCGCGCTTCGTCGGCTTCGTCGACCTCCTCTTCTTCGGCGCCTTCATCGCGGGCGTTTACTATCTCCGATTTATCGCCAAAGTCGATTGCGCGGGTATTGAGCGAAGCGATAGGAGCTACACCGTCAGGTTTGGGGACTTTGGCACCGTGACTGCCACGGGCGGATGGCAGGTCAGCTTGGACAAGAGCTGCAGCATGCTCAAGGCCTGCTTTGCTCTTGGCATCATGAATGTGATCTTTTTCTTCTTTTCGGGTGTGATGGCTTGGGTTCATGGCGGGCATCACGAGAAGGAGGAGGTTAGGTATGTTGAGAGACGGAGGTCGCACAGCAGGAGCAGGGGCGGGAGCAGGAGAAGCAGCCATAGCCATTCTAGGTCTTATGCCTAAACTTGAGCATCACTGCCAAAGAAGGTATATATATACGGGCATGGGGAAGTGGGGGGTTTTTTGGTTTTTTTTCTCTCTCTTTGTGTAGGGAATTTGTATATGATGATAGGATGGATAAAGGGACGATGTTGATGATGTGGGATATTTGTGGATACGAACGAATGGTTTAATGACGTTTACGACATTTGTGCTGAGTTTTGCGTGTGTTTTTTTCTGCTTGGGGCCTAGACAGATTGGTAGATAACCTCACGTCTCGAGTTAGCTGGCGATGATTTCCAAGTCAGCGAGCAAGCAAGCAGTCACACAATTCTGAAGCAGAACTAAGTGCAACATTCATTCCAGTAACGGGATCTAGCCGAGGCAACAAGGTAAAACATTTTTGTTCCCGAGATGCTTCGTACATACAATAAAAACCCCTAAATCCAGTTCTTTGTGCTTGTCCATACATCACCATAAAAGCCACAAAGCCGTTCTTCCCAAAGCCATCCCATCAATCCGAACTGCTGTACTGTGCATGTACATTCACCACCCGACCTATCCAATATCCCACCAGCCCTCCACCTCAACCCCATATTCCATGATTTCCTTATCCAACATCCCATAACCCCCAATCAAAACACATTATCATCAATAACATTATCCAACTCATCAAAGTCCCTAATAGCCGGCGGTCCGCTATCAAATTCATCCACTGTCCCCCTCCTACTCTTCCCTCCTCCCCTAACAACACTCCTATCCCTTTGTTGCCCCCCAGGCCGACTATAAGCAGTCATGAAACTCCTCCCATCATCCATCACCCCTCTATCGTCCCCTCCTTGTTGATAAGCATAAGTCTGGCCCCTCGCAGCCGAGCCCATTTCATCTACAGTCTCAAAGTGACCCCCTCCCCTAATTCCCGGTTCTCTCCTTCTACTACTGCCCAGCCTTCTTGACCCGGCATCACTCTCCGCATACCCTGATCCTACCACAGATGCTGCAGCAGAGTATCCACCCGCTACGGAAGGTGCTCTGCTGCTGTTGGAGCGAACAGAATGGTTTGATCGGAACAAACTAGCAGGCGGTGTGCCGCGAGGTATGGGGAAGTTGTATTTACTGCCAGCCACGCCGTAGCCGTACCCGCCTTCTTCACCCGCTGAGCTGTCTGCTCCAGAATTGGAAGCACTGTTCATCCAAGTTCTCGGGGCGAGCCAGCAATGACTCAATTCGTGTGCCGCTTCGTCGTATGCGTTTGCTTGGCGGTGGTTTCCTGTCTTCCAAGGGGGAAGTTTAGCCCCCTTGAGTCTTGGGCTCAAATGGTATGTCACGGCGTCACGGAATCGAACATTAGGTGCGTCAACCGATACCGAGGCGAGAGTTTGGAGAATTCCGTAAATAAGGACCCAGCGGCCGCGACGGGCAAGAGAAGGATCGAGCTGGTTGATACAATCCGTTTTCTCAAACTTGGCGAACGCGTCAATTAACGCAGAGTGTGTGAAGTCTGATCCGAGCATGCAGAGGTTCGTGGACTCGGTGTAGGCTAATTGGATACGACGGTCCAAAGCGCCAGTTTTGGTGGTACTGCTTGGCCCAGTTTTTTTGGGTTTGAACATCCCAGAAGAAGGCTGAGCAGTAGATGGAGACACTGATGGCGGGATGGATTCTGGAACCAAGGGGTACGGCCTCGGGATGTGAGGGAAGCGGTTCTTGTTGTCAAACTCGATGAGGATATCCGTCATGGGCAAGTCTTCTGTGTCAGCATCGAAGCCTTGATTCCCTGACGAACTGACCATCATCCACTTTCTGCTTGAGCGCGCTTCAGATACGTCCCAGAGTATGTCCCGATTGACGAGGTAGTCGTAGAGCGCTCCAAAGTCCTTCTGTAGGAGTTGAGCGACGGTCCGGGTGAGCCACATTGCTTCCTCCTCATCTGAAGTCCCGCCGTGCGCGATACCGATGTTTTGATCCGGCATTTGTTGAGGTAGTGGTGGAGGCCAAGAACCGAATTCACGGGTATAGTAGCTGACAAAGAATTTCTGTAGTCTATCAGCGGCCGCCTTGGCCGGGGAGGCAGTGACTGGTCCCATGGAATTGGCAGCAGTTGCTACTAAGGCGGGCCATAGATCGCCGTATTGGAAGTTGGCTAGCCGTTCCTCGGCGGCTTGGACACGGAGCTGGGTTTCGAGATGGGCTCGTTCAAGGAGAGCGCGAGTAATCGGTGTTACGTGCTTAAAGTCAGCGCATGTCTCAAGACGAGGATACATGCCTGCGCAGTGGAGGAAGGACTCCCTCCAGCCTTCTTCCCATCTGACGTCGCTGCCTTCGCTCCATGCCAACAGACTAACAGCTGTCTCGGGGTCGTCGCGGACGTCATCGATTCCCCTTGCGGAGATGTAGTTAAGGATTGTGCCAACATTGTCGGCTTCGGGTGGCATATACGCCTCCAGTCTTGCTTGAAGGTCAGACAGTCCCTGGTAAAGTGACAAACCAACCACCGATGCATGATAGAGCATAGCGAACACATTTCGCGTGGTGATGTGGTGTCGCAGCTGATCAGTCCTGTTCAAGTGCTGCGGAGTGGGGAAATACATCTCATATGAGATCTGCCCATCCATCTCCCAATGGTTGGAATCCTCCGAGACTGGGGGGGTTGGCTGTCCACCACGGCCATAGCCTCCCGGTGCAAGACGTTGCTGCCCATAAGGGCCTCGTTGTACAATCGGCGGCGCGCCAACAGGAGACGGTGGCAAGTGGATATCCTCCTCGGTCGAGCCCTCGCGCAACAGTGTGATGAGAAAGCGGGATTCGGTGGCTTCTATAACGTGCGACGACAGTCGGAAGGATGGAGCTGGTCGTGGAGATTGGCCCTTTTGGCCAAAGAAGACGAGAACATCGCCATTTGGATCCCAAAGTTCCGGGTCCTTTCGTAACTTGTTCCATCTTTGAGGTGCTCTTCCGGCCCCGATCCATCGTTTGATAGGAGGCGCAGCGGCTGCTCCCGGCACAGAAGGCAGCTTGGCTGAGGGCGGTGGTGATAACATGCCGGTGTCGTCCCAAGGAACACCGGGATGTGGGTTTTGGTACTGAATAGGTGAAAGGTCGGCTTCGTAGCCATCGTTCGGATCTGCTGATCCGTTCGGACGCACAGTTGCAGCTGACTGAGGTCTAAATTCGAGCGCTCTATCGGCATTCCCCTTTTTGTCCTTGTTCTTTCCAAACGTCAAGGCCTTGACTAGCCCCTTCCGAACCTCGTCGCTCTTCTTGTCAAGTCTGCTTCGCAGCCCCGACTTCTCGATACCAGACACATCTTCAGTTTTAATGACAGGTCTCCTGGCGCGAGCGTATGCAAAATCGTCCAGAGGTCTGTTGTGGCTTGACGTTCCCGCTCCATCTCGTCGTCCATCCACGCTGGATCCGCTCTGGCTGCCGCCGCTCCCTTGCACACGGTACGCATATATCTCGTCCTCTCTTGCGTGCTCCGAGAACTTGAGGAAGCGTGCATTCGTTGTCGCCACCCCTGTGATGTCCCGCTCCTGACGCATCGGCATCAGCCCGATGGAGTACTCATTGACTGTGGCATTGTCCGAACTCGCTGAAGACTTGGATCTTCCTCTACCAGCTCCCGTTCTCTCGCTCGCCTTTGTTTCTGTAATCTTCTTGCGCACGTGCGCACTTCGTCCTGACATCTTTGCTGTTGTATCGACCTCGACGAGGCTGTGGGGTAGTACCAGGCCGTGGCGGGTCGCACAATATTGGTGACAATTATTATGAAAGTAGTAACTCGTGTAGAAGAACCGCGCGCATGTATATAGTAGTTTATTGACGCGTTCATCAACTGAGTGCGGCGCCGACAAACAACTCTAACAAGATGGTTGACGGATCGGACCGTGGTGCAGGGGGCGATCGGGTTGAAGACGTTTTCCTCAACTGCCGTACTCGTGTGAGGTCAGGAAACGGCGCAGGACGCGAGATCACGGCGTGGTCGTAAGACGTTTAGAAGAGAACCGTAAGAGGAGAATCGTCGGGCCGGTCGAAGGTCAGGAAAGGCGCAGCTTCTCGGTGACGAACAGATGTTCCAGGAAAAGAAGGTCCTATAGGACTCGCTTGTTATTATTTATTGAAGGTTACGATGAAGATGGATACAAAGGATGAAACCCAAGTAAATTGTTGCGCGCGAACCTGTATCTCGGGAGCAAGACTTACACCCACTCACACGTAAGGTATGTACTAGCGAGATCGCGGAGTAATCGCTGAGAATAGATCGAAGAGAAACGAGTTGCGATACAAGGCCCGATCACGAGAACGGAAGAAAAAATTTGTTTGCTTATTTCTTCTTTGAGTGGCGGTTCTCGTGCCCTTCTTCTGCTGCTGCTGCTGCTGACGGTCGTCTTTTTCCGGCTTCGCCTGTTCAGGCGTGCTGCATGAGCATCTCTGAACCAAGCCGAATTTGACAACGCTGCAATCCTATCGGCCATCCACGAGTAGTTGAGGGTCTTGAAAGTCAAGTAAGAGAGCGACGAAGTGACGATGGACAGCGTTGGCAACCTCTACCTTGGATGAAGCACACGATGTTGCGCCCAAGGCCAAGGGAGTTTCCCGAGTAAATAATTAAAGATAGTCTGATCATGAACTCAAGAGGGCAAGATCATCTTGGATCTGCGACCAGGGAGGTCCCCTCTGTTGTCTTTGAAGCCCTAGTCCAGAACTTCGGAAGGTCAGTCAGTATGTTGGGAATGCAGGGGGTTATCAGTCTGCTAAAGCAAGCCCTGAAATTGAGCACACATTGACATGTGGGACCATTGATGCGAGTGTCCGAACTGTGATATGAAGGCACATCTCCTCGCATCTCGCTCACTGTTTCCCCTTTGGACACTCGATGGTATATCGAGTCTTGTTCCAAGTTGCGACGGCACGCTGGAAGTGTAGCATCGGATATCCGGAAGAATCCATCAAGCTGGGAATGATAGTGGTGCAGCATCGTGAGAGGAGACGGGATGGCTGTGGTGTAACTTTTTCCTGCCTTTCTCCCAATCAGGAATAGGACAAGGGAGTCCCAGAAATCCCAGGGAGCCCCAAAGGAGAGGATATCCTGAGCCGCTAACAACGGCGTGCAGGACGCTAGCTGATAAGGCGATCACGGAAGTCTGGGCATTGGAACCGGGGCCATGATAAGAAGCCCTGTCGCAGGCGGGATGTGTAATGGAGATTGCAGCGTTTTATTTTGATAGGTGCTTCTTGGTAAATTGAACCTCGGTGTGTTTGTCTTGCATTGACTACCAAGCACCACGAATTGCTTTCTTCATGTGAGCGGACAGCGGGAAGGCGACGCTGCAAAATGCAGAACTTCTGCACCTTGTGTAGTGCTGTGCTACACATCGAAATTACGCAGAGAAACACTGTGAAACATTGTTGGCGTATGAAAAGTCCGATATTGTAACCACGACCTGCAGTGACGTCGCTTCCGGACTTCGGGGAACTGATCAGATTCGTGACACCATCCAAATGTGTTCACTCTGAATATAGGTAACCTTGGATGAAGACCTCAAGGTCGTCGTCGGAGGGGGCATGAAACAACCCCGGAAAACCCCCACCCGTGATCCAGGCTTTTCTGGAGACGACTCCCCGGCCGATCAATGGGCCCACTTTCCGCTTCAAGCCACTTTCGGACCCTTGGTCCTTTCTTCAACAACCACAACGGTCACCAATCTTCTTGGTGCCAGCGCAAATATTAGTGATGTTCATCACAGTCCATTGAGATCTTCCGTGTTTGGAGCAATTGAAGAAGATAACACGGTTTGGAAGAGCAAACTAGCAGATTACCAACTGAAAAGAACATCTCACAAGTAAAAACAGAACTTTACCCGGTATAAGCCGATATGCGGGGTATTTCCTACGGTATCGTTGGTACCTGCCTTGTCTGCAAGGGACAGGGCAGCCACCCTCACTTCCATTTTTTGCTCGCAATCAATTTGAGTTTGAATGCGCCAAACCTGGAAGTAAGGTACGCACGCCACAGGGGTCCAGTTCTCTCTTCTCCCTTCCCTCGTCAGTATCACATAATCCCACGTGCAGATTGTGTCCCTGTCACTCCACAGCATGCAGTGAGACAGGTGAGAATCACACATGCAGAACAACGGCTGGGGTCGCAATTTTCTCTCGGGACATTTCCAGTTGGTCGGGACTCGAGGAGTTTTCCTCTTTCAAGGTTCCAGGTTCTCGAACGCCGGTGCCTAGGATGGAGGGTCGGCTCTCGCGGGGAAAACTATTGAGAGAAGCAAGCACCAACAGACACGCACACCAGCATTTCCGAGGTCGGTTTCATGCAATACAGAGTGTTCCAAGCATTGCGGACTCGGCAGTTCTCGACTGCTTCTTATCCTAATCAAGAAGGTCAAGAGACAAGCACCGTACTAAAGTACACTTGAAGCATATCCACACCGTCGTTGAGAGGAGTAAACACTACCATATAGCAGTCCCGTCCGATTACCATGCTGTCTTTGGCTAGGCCAGGGCGCTCTAGTGGCGCAGGTACCCGGAAAGCCACGAGGTCGACGATATTCAAAGATGGGTGGAAACATTGATGTTGTTTCGCATCTTCCTGGGAGGGATAAACTGCCAGTGAGGAAGGTCACGACTACGCATTGTTTCAAATATACGAGACACATATACACAAGAACATGCTCGGCACACAAAAATGAGATTTACAAAACGAAAGAGCATTGAGGTCCCGCCAACCACCCAGGAGTATAATGAGGCCATCGGGCCTGTTCTTTCTCCCGCCTCAATTTTATGTGATTTTTTCGTTATCTTCGTTATTCTTCGTTATTCTTCGTTATTCTTCGTTATTCTTCGTTTTTCTTCGTTTTTCTTCGTTTTTCTTCGTTTTTCTTCGTTATTCTTCTTTGGTGTTGGTGTTGATATTGATGTTGATGTTGAGGAAAAATAGAAGGAACCCGAGAGGTGAGAAAGGACCTCATCATATACTTGAAATTTGGTGACTCACTGCGAAATGTGGCGTTTGCCGTTGATCACGACTGCAAAAAGAGTTGTTCTGTCAGAAACTTAAAGCGTATCAGCGGAGGTGAACCATGAAGTTTAAACATTAATCTATTAGTCTATTAACGCGTGATTGGTACTCGTCAAGCAAATATCTTAACCTCCAGGGCTACGATGATTCTCGTCAATTCCAGAAACTCAAAACCACCAAATTCCTTCGCTATGAGCCTTCATCAATCATGTCTGTCCAAGTCTTCAATTCCGTCCAAACGTTTTGTCATCCATCTTAGTTTCTGTTCAATTCATCAAAGTCAGCGACCATCACATGCTGTTGAACCGGATCCAAACTCACCCCTGGTTAGCAATGATGACGACAACATTGCCACTGCCATCAGGCTTCTCGCCAGAGATGACTGCGGCCTGTACATTGCCAGTTGCAGAAGCCTCAGCTCCGGCTGCGGTTTCGGTTGCAGCCTCAGCTCCCTCTGCGGCCGTCTCCGTAGCACCGGCCTCGGCAGCTCCAGTTTCCGCGGCACCACCCTCAGCGGCTGTAGTCTCAGCAGCAGCACCCTCAGCGGCAGTCGCGGTCGGCGTGGCTTCTCCTTCGCCAGCAGCTGTAGAGGCAGCTGCCTCACCACCCTCGCCAGCACCACCTGTCTCTGCTCCAGCTTCCGCGCCAGCAGTTGGAGTAGCCGCCGGATCAGCAGCAGCAGACGAAGAAGCCACCTGAACACCCACGCCTCCCTGTGCACCTTCACCTTCCTCACCAGCTTCAGCTCCCTCCGCTCCCGGAGCTGCAGTTTCCTCGGCACCTGGTGCTCCTGAAGTTGCAGTAGCCTCAGCACCCGCACCCTCCGCTCCGGTAGCCCCAGCCCCCGCCGCCTCAGTTGCCGTTGCTGCACCCTCTGCACCCTCCGCACCCTCCCCAGCAGCATCAGTAGCTCCCGCCCCAGCAGGAACAGTCTCAGTCATCGTAGCCGTAATAGTCAACGCCTCTGCTTCTCCTGCCGCTCCGGTTCCTGCAGCACCATTGCCGACCAACTCCAAAACTTGCGAAACCAAAGCATCGACAACACCAATTACACCGCCCAGATTCTCGGCCTGTGCTTGAACGGAACCGCCTGCTTCTGCGCCGGCAGCTGGGGTAGCAGCTGCTCCATCAGCTCCGACGGCGACGGCTGGGGTGGTCGTCGCGGCTGTCGGGTCCGCACCTTCACCGGCGGCGGGGGTGGCAGCAGGAGTTGCTCCGGCTGCATCGGCGGGGACCGAAGGGGCTGAGGGCGTGGCGATTGGGCGGACGGCGAGAGGGGAAGCGGTTGTGAGGGTTGAAAGGGTCGAGATGGAAAGGAGGAGGAGGGCGGATTTGTTGACCATTTTATACCGAAGTGAAGTGATTAAAAGATTGATTTGAAGTGCGAGACAATTAGGTGTATGGAGATTATTAATTGTAGTAATTAACGAACTGTAAAAAGGAATGAACTGTGAGATTCTATACCAGATAGATGTCTTTCGAGAGAAGGAATGTATGCGGCTAGCGCTGGGTAAAGGAATGACTTTTCTTGTACTTTGTGTGTGTGTGTGTGTGTGTGTGTGTGTGTGATGAAAAAATGAAAAAAAGATTTAGACGGATGGAAACTTTGAATTCATATATCTACTACCCTTGACAAAAGTACCTGTTTCACTAGTATTATCTAATTCAGCCCAGAAGAAAAAAAAGTTCGATCGACCCGTAGGTCAAGTGTAATTACCTCAGAGTAAATCAAACAAGATTGTTTTTGGTACTTGTGCATCCTACCAGACTTGGTGGGATTTTACGAGGATTGTGTAGTGCCAAGTGGCGAAATGTTGTACAGAGTATGACTGAGTCGTACGGATGGGCATTGTGTGTGTCTGATGTTCGCTTCAAGCCCGGTTTTGTGTACTCGATAATCTGAACCCACTGATGTGGGCTTGATCGACGGGTGGCCGGTTGGTGAGACCCGGTTTTGAGATGAGGAGGTTTAAATACTCCGATTCTTGGCTGTTTCTGAGAATAATTGAATCTGACATTTGAGACTCAATTGAACGAGGTTTTCCTTACAAGAAATGGAACCTGTGAGTATAACATGTTTAATCTGCTTTCGGTGCTTTGATTAGGCGAGATGTAATGAGAGGATTGCCAGTCTGCACGGAGTTTGTTCAGGGTGGCCGGTTACCTGGCCTCATGCGCGATGATTCATCAAATTGATCAGATCACTCATCTCCAATCCAAACCTATTCTGACCATTTTGGATTAATTTTTTTCTCCCCATGTTGTGAAGCAGTCTTTGTTCACCTCTCTTCGACGTGGATGTAAACAAACCCCCTTTACCTCAACTCCACATCGCATGCAGATATCCAATTTCCCCTTACTCGGTCGGGTACGTACTTTTAACCGTTGAACCGGTATGGAGAACAGCGGAGTTGCTGTGTCTTGGCATGACCATTGCTTGTTATTTCTTGATTGAGTCGATTCCGTCATCCGTGAGATTCCAACATGGCACAATCGACCTCAAAATAAGCTATCCGCCTCATATGGATTTCTTGACATAATGAAAACCACTCCCCGCTACACCTATACCGTGGGTATTAAATTTTAGCGCGTGACTTTCTAACCAACAGTTGGAAACCGTCCCACAAGTCGAACCAGGGTGCCAAGCAGGTA